>CM036938.1:42425895-42615895 GCA_020800305.1 Porphyrio hochstetteri | reverse complement strand
AGTGGCAAGGGCAGTTTTAAAAACCATTTAACTAATTGCTTTTTAAACCAAATTCTTTTTTTTTTTCCCTATCGTGTTATTTTATCTTGGAATAAAACTTCAGATGCGTATTAAACGGAAACAAGATGAAGGAAATTTTGTGACAAACGGGGGTGTTTTGAAAAAATATCCTCCTTTCGGATGGAATCTCTGTTGATCACTAGAGAGTATTATTGCATCTGTGCATGTTGATAAGAGTCTTGGGTAGCTTGCATGTTAAGGACTACCATGGGTGCCATTGTCACTGTGGAAGACAGAAAAACCCTGAATGTTTCTTTTCAGCTCTGGGTACTGCTACTCACTGACATCTCCTCAGGTATATGTACCCAAGTTTGTCTTCTGCATGTGCCTTTGATTTATTCCTCCTCCTCCCACACCACCCCTCAATAATTGATGAGTATTTTCACAAATATTTGATTGATCAGAAAGGAAGGAGACCTTGGCCTGCCTTAAGTAACTCGTTTAGGAAACTCAGTTAATGCCTGTTTGTAGTTATGTGTCCTAGTATTAGTAAAGACGAAAGGGAACCTGAGAAATACAGAACTAGAGAAAGCTGACTTTCCCTTCTTGAGAAGAAATACTGAAATAAGGAGTAGTCCACAGGTGGCACTCTGGGAGCCGGGTTTGTGACGTCATGGAGGCCTGGAAGGTTTATTTTAGTTGAAAACACAGTGTGGTCAGTATTTTAATACAAATAAAACCCATGGAATGTGACCTCTGAATAGGAAATCTCACTTGTTTTTTTCTAGAGTGCCTCCACAGAGCTTCTTGCAGGTAGTTCGAAGGCTGGTTCTAGCAGTGGTGGAAGCACCAAGAAGGTTTCAAAGTGATTGATACATGGAGGTTTGGAAGCGATGCTGCCATCCTGCGAGAACTGTTGATCCTGCCAGTGTATTCTATCTTAAATTCTCTTTGCATCTAGTGACTCTAGATGACAGGGGCTTTTAGCCAAAGTATTGACAGGAATACATGTCTCTCCATAACTTAACACTGGCTTTGCATCAGTTCACCAGCTTGCCTGCTCTGCACCATATGGCACTCAAGCTTGGTCAAATACAATAGTTACATGAACTCTTGACTTAAGTTCCCCCGTGTTTATGTCCAAACCCAGGAAATCATGCAAATTATAGCCGGAAAGACATACTAGGTTTATTGCCAAATCAACACAGGCCATTCCCTACAGGACATTTCTGCATGCTCTCTGCATTTTTAATGTAATGACTTGAGCAACAGATCTCCCTGTTAAGAAAGCTGTTTCTGTTTTGTATAAATGTCATGGTCAAGAGGCTTTTCCCACTTCAGTTAGGGTAATCTCACTATTCTTAAATATAGTCTATGTGTAAGGCTGAGTAATTATTTGAGTTTTAGAGTTCATGGCCTTCAAATGTTTGGAGATGTTTATTGTGTCCCATTCCCTAAACTAGGACAGCAAAATGTACAAGCATCTTTTTATCCATTTTTTAAAATCCATTGTGGTGCTAATTAGTTAGACTGCCAGTCTTTTTCTTGAACTGTAATTCTGCTAATAAAGAATTGAATAAACACCTCATATAATCTGAATGGTTTCTAGAAAAATAATTAATCTCTTTTTCTTGTAAGAATCCTTCATCTTTATGGATCATATTAGGTTCTATTTCATTACTCTAAATCACTCTCACTGCCCTTGGCATTTGGTTGAGCACAGGTTTAGGAGAGACTAGCTTAACATTGTTCCTGTCAAGGTTTTGTGGAAATGCAGCAACTCATTTGTACCAGAGGCTGTGCTTTAAAACAAACTTTAAATAGAAAAAAATCCCACAAAAACAAAAAACCCAAAAACTTTAAATTTTTTTGTAATAAAAGCATCTTTACTGATTTAAGAATAATGCTTTCAATGATCCAGTGTTTTGTACGAAGTCAGAAGAACTGTGCCTCTTTAAAGTGCCTGATTATTTTGACTTACAGTCCCTTCTGTGACAGCTGATATTTTTGGTGTACCCATCAGAGGAAAGAGAGGTTGGATAGCAACCATTATTCCTGTAGAGTCGCTCCTGGCAGCAGTGAGTAACAGTACTATTGCCTTTGCAACCTTGCTTTAAAGTTCAGTGCTACATCAACGCGCCGCTGAAGCATTGACTTGTAATGTGGGAAAGTCATACGTGCATACCTACACATATAGACATGTATATATGCACATGTATGTAAATGCTTGCATGCAATGAGTGGTATTTGTTGGGAAATGCCCTTAAAGCTTGTATGTATTTTTGGAAAGCAAAAGTACTTGATACTGTATTATATTTGGGAGATGCTGTATTTTATTTGGGACAGCATTTTTTGTGAGGTTTTTGTTTATTACAGATGAAAACAGAACATCCAGCTTTTCTGCAGAGAAAGTTGAAAATACAGAAAATTGTTAGGTTTATAAAATTTTGGTAGTGTTTCTTGTTTTGAAAGCTTGCAAACCATGTCATGTGCATTATTAGTACTATGAAAGCTACCTCAAACACTATCCAGCTGTGCTTCACATGTGTGTGTCTAATGAGAAAAGCTGAAGAACGACAAAAAACCTTGGTCACTCTTGCTGTAGTCATTCCTACTGTGGTGGTTTCTGTTATGCAGGGCTCAGGCAAGTGTTTCTTTGAAACTGTCGGGCCAGAATATCAGAACAATTGCAGAAAATATTTATGAGCAACCATGAATAGACCCAGTGGTAGTACCATATGCCATTGCTAGTTGAAAATTAAGAACAACGTGGAATTAGTCTGAAATTAAGTGTTGGCACTTTTACATATGCATTATAACAGCCTCGGTCAAACACATTATGGAGCGTTTGTGTAGTTAGCTATTCTTTTCTCCTCAATAGAAAGTAATTTTCTAACAAAAGAGGCCAGGGAATTTCTCAGATCACTCTAAAGAGATTGTCCTTTTTTTCACATTATTCATGTGTTTGAAATAAAACTGAGGGTTTTCATATTTTTACATGAAGTGCAATGAACTTCTGTGTGCCAGATAATGCATGTCTGCCATTTTTTCTTAAAAAAAAAGGTTCTGTTTTATTTTTTTAACTGTTGAAACATGTAGTTTCTTTTCCTACAAATCATGTCTTCATCAGTAAAGATCTGAAAGCCTTTGGAGAATGCTGGCTCATGATATAACTTACACAGTGAAATTATCTTCTTAGTTTCTCTTACAATATATGGTATCAGTTTCCCTCAGCTACTGTAGTTCTTCCTGATTTGATATTCTGTTTTTTAACCTGACTTTCCGTATATTTCTCCATCTTTGTGCCAGTCCATATGTTTCTCCAGATATTGCAAGTGTGGCACCGGGAAAGAAGGAAAATCCAAGTTAATATCTGGCAGAAAAAAGAATTACTTCAAGGTTGGAAATGTCTTTGCTTTTCCACAGCTGGGGCCAGGTGAGGCAAAGTTTTAACCTCAGAAATAATTTTTTTTTGGGGGGGAGGGGAACACAATCCCCCCCTTTTTTTTAGCATTAACATTTTGCATTCCTGCAGTGCCTAGGAGCTCATTCAGCAAGTCAGGAAAATGTTATGTACTGTCAAGAACAAACCAGAGAGAATCAAGTATTCCAGAAGTTCATCATGTGTGTGCTTTTAAACAGTCTTTGAGTTTGAGTTAAACTATCTTTGAGTTTAGGTGCTGTACAACGAGACTATTATTACAGCAACAAAAGTTACCCTGCTGTGAATGCAGCCTCTGCCTGCTTACTTGGACAGTGAAATAAGTACGGTGGAAAAATGACTAGGAAAAAGATGGGTATCTGATGCTGGAGGTACTAATTGGTGACTGTTTAAAACCCCATTCAGAAATTTCCCTTTTACTTTAAGAAAACGCAGGGTTTCCTCAGGAACAAATCCTATGTAAAGCAGAATCAGATCCGAGGTAGTCTTTCTCACATACCATTCACGACTCCTTTCTTCTCCGCTGGCGTGAAACAGATCACTGGGTATGTCTCTGCTGGTTTTTTGGACACTCCTCCTGTGTGGTAGCACGTTGCACTCTGTAAATGTAACTTTCATAGGTGTTCAGAATTTTAGCTGGGTGTTTTTTGTAGGCAAACCACTGCGGACAGATGATACACAAACGTCTCTGAAGGAGACCGTATGCAGTAGTAAGTGTGTGTGTGTGTGTGTGTGTGTGTGTGTGTGTGTAGTTTTAAGATTGAGGACAGGCAGCAAATATGTACAGTTAAAGGAAAATATATGCCAAAGCAATCACACGCCATTTTAAAATGAGTGTTATGCACTCAAGTATTATGGAGAAAATATTAAGCTTGTTTTTATATATTTTTATATATATATATTTTATAAATATATACATATATATGTATATATACTGAGACCTTTGGGACCATGCTATTCAGCTACATCTTAAAAAAATGAACGGTGGGGCAGATAGAAAAGCTGCTGTGAAATAACATTTATTTTTATGCATGTATTTAATATCTCCCAGTAGTTCTGAGACACGATCTACAAAAATGGTGGTGGTGATTGTTGTTATTATTGCTATTTTCATTCATACATTTACTAATGAATTTGTTTATTTATTTGCCTATCTATTTATTTATTTTCACAAAGGTTTCCGTCCATATCAAACCTGGTTTTAAGCAGCTTGCTTTTGCTGTGGTGCAGCTTTATAACCAAGCAGTAGAGGGCATTCTCTCTTTAGGAGATGGCTCTGGTTCCTTTAAAAGACTACTGTTTTATTTAGCACTTTGGTTTTCTTGGGTCCTTTTTTGTCGTTAAATGTAGACCATTCACATGTAGCTATTGGAGACGGGGTAAAGGTATAAATTCTTAACTCAAATGTGCCATATACTCCTTAGTCTTGAGTAAATGGTTACTAAAATTGTATTTTTAACTATTTCATAGAGCATTTTTTGATAAGTAAGAATTTACATACTTGTTATTCAGATTCACTCTGTAGCTTTTTTCATAAATTCGTTTTTCCTGAAATCTGAGCTATTTCGGTTAGGCACGAGTGATCAATAATCATAACAAAGCCATTTTCAGTAGTACAGCAAATTGCTCTTGAGAGCAGTACCTGGGTAGCCATTTTGAGAGCAAGTTTAAGTGGAGTTTTTTGGGGCCATATTAAAATTCCGAAGTGTTAACCTGTTTTTTATGGGTTCTGACATTGCTTTAACCCAGTCCGGTTCAAAATGAAATTTAGTGTCTTGTCTTCCTCTCCTGCTTGGAAAATGCTATCTAAATTTAGGGGTGGGGGGGTAGGGGTAGGGGTAGGCATTGGGCAGGTATGGTCACTGGGGGTTAGACCCATACCCATCCTTTCTGAAGCTGGGATGTTCCTTCCTCCATTCATTTGTCCAGAGACCAAGCAGTCAGAGCCCTGTGCTGGAGAGCAGGAGGGAGGCTGCATGCCCAGAAAAGAAAGCTAATTGTCAGTGGCTATGGATTGCCTATTTTTCTGGTGCTGTTCAATGTTGCTCTCCCTTTACCAGAGAACTGATTATGCACTAGGTACTTAAAGATTATGTTTTTAAGTGTTCCTCTGTTGTGAGGAGATTGATTTTTTAAAAATATATTTATGTATATATATATATTTATGTATATATTAGGCAGAGGGCATAGGCATGTCGTTATATCCTAGATTTCATTTCAGAAAATGGCTGTCTTAAGTGCATCTGGCAACATCTGTGTTACTGGACCGTGCAGGATCACAGCTGAGATTTGAAACAGCATCCACAACAAAATGTTTCTGTAGATCTGCACTTTAATAACATCAGGAAAACAAGAAGATCTGGTACCAGAGATTAAAATGTTTACATTTTAAATTTGAGGCCACATATTGCAATTCTATTTGTGATGTTGCATCTGGACATGTGAAAATAAAACTCCTTCCCATGGCATTGGCCAGAATCACATCTGCTATTTTTCATTTTTTCTCTGATACTGCTTGGTCATTAACTGCACATAACCCAATGATACATTAAAAAGAAACACCATGGGAGAAGTTATAATTGAAAAATGTGAGAAGAAGCCCAAAGAGACAAACAACAGAATGTGATGTGGTATTCCGCTTATGACATGATTTCATTTGATGTCTGGTGAGTTATTCTTTTAATTTTGCACCAATTTTGCTTCAGAAACAAACCAACTGTTTTGTTTTGTGTACAGCCTTCCTGTCAGACCTTTCTTAGAACAAAGTTTCAATATCTATTTCAGGAATTATCTCAAATCTGATAAAATAAATTTCAGTATGGATACTTGTTTGTCTTTTTTTTTTTAAATTGTTGTTTAATTATTGCAAAATAGCAATCAGTTACGAATGAGACAAAAAGCTTTTGTTCCCTGGAAAAGGGAGAGCCCAGCTGGTAGGGCCTCTTCAGCTGGCTAATAGTTCTTCTGCTATCACAAGCCTTCAAAGTGGTTACTTAAGACAATATCTTCAAATAAGACTCCTTCCCATGTCACTGGCCTACTGATTCACATAATAGTTCCTGGCTATTTTGATTTTAAATAAAGAGCTCTTGCTTGCATAACCTTGAAGCGTTCAGGAATCTGACTTTGCAAAACAACACTTATTATTTCTGAGGGTGACTGTAAGCAGAAGACAAGTGAATTTGGGCGCACCCAGGCTCTAATTATAAGTAAAAGATTAAAATAATCCTCAAAAGTAAATATCACAGCTGTCTGCAGCTACGGAACTGTGAAGATGATTTTGAGGCTGGAACCTTTACTGTCTGATGCTTAGCTGGAGAATCTGCCCCATGTTTGTTCTTTGATGTGAACAGGTCTGCAAAGAGAGTATCAGAGAAAAGCCTTCTTAATCTCACGACAGAGTAATGAGAACAGAAGTATTCCCAGCTGAAAACTGGCATTTGTGGAGAAAGCTCACAGGTTTTGATAAGAGAAAGGGCTTTCTGGTCACCTGTGATAAGTCTGGCTAATGTTTCGTGCTTCCCCTCTGGTCCTGACCACATTCTGGCTTTGAAGTTGAATTCTGTGGTGGGCAGGATCTAATATAGTGGAAAACTAACCTGAAAAACCACCCCAAAACAAAGCTATCCCCTCTCCCTCCTGTCCCCTTTGTTTTTTTTAATGGGGAGGGAAAGTTGTGCTTAGAATTGGTTCAGTGATGAGCCAAATAGCCACTGCTGGTGCAAAGAATCACAGAATCGTAGGGGTTGGAAGGGACCTCGAGAGATCATCGGGTCCAACCCCCAAGAAAGGTGGTGGGAACTCAGAGCAAGGACTATTGATGAGACAAGGGAAAGCAGCATCTCTGTGTAAAGTGAAGAGCTATGCACTGAGCCATTTGACCAGTCCTCTGGAGTAAGGGTTGGCGGGCTCCATCCTATGGCAACTATCCCAGGTAGTGAAGGGGGAAAAGCTGAAGGAGGATGGAAGGATCCTTAGACCAGTTATTAGATTTGGCAAGTTGCAGGTGAATTAGATGAAGGAATGCAATATTTATAGGTCTTGGCAAGTTGTGATGCTTCATTGCTCAGCACTGGCCGTTCTGTACTTGAAGGGAAACAGTTTTGTAGGCAGTTTTCCCAGGGTAAGGACTCCCATAGCCCCCTAGGAAGTTGAGCAATAATTTAACAGGGGTTTTTAGTACTTGAATTTTTGTATTTGTGCACAGATGGGAAAATTTAGTTTTAAGATTGGTTCATGAAAGTTAGTAGACTGGAGTTGATTTGTGCATAAACAGAGAAGAAGTATGGGGTGAAAAGATAATTTAATGCAAGTGTCCCATTTTCTGTATATTCTGCTTTAAGCACTGGTCTGTCTTCAGTATGTGTTGGAACACATTGCTTTTCCCTGTAAAGTTGGAAAACTGAAATCTTAACAGTGTATTTGGTTGCTTCTCCAGTGAGCTTAGCACTTTGTAGACTCAAACCTTTGGGCGGAAAATATTTAACGCATTAACTAGGAACTGGAAAGTTATCTGAATATAATACTCTCAAGTCTAATGCTAATGGTGTGTATAGTTGATTAGTAATGGTCTTTATACAGCATCAGCAGTATCTGAGCAGAAAAGGAAAAGAAAAATACGCAGCAGATTGCATTACAGTACCTTTGTATAACATGGCTGTTTGTCTTGGGGCTCAAAAGGAAGCATGAGCTTAAACCTTTAATAAATGTGTACCAGTGCTGAAGCAATGATGCTGTCTCACCTGAATGTTAGTCCACAAGAAAATCTCTGTCATTATCCTGAAAATCACTGCTTCGCTATTACATTCGGGGTTTTTTTTCTTAGGGTTTTTGTTGGTTTGATGTTTGGTTTGTTTGGGTTTTTTTTTCCAGGAAAAAATGGTACTAGCAGACATTGAACATTGTGTTTAAATATTAAACATCAAAGTGCACCATGAATTTTTAATAAGCCAATTAACAAAGAAATCTCTCTTTTTTTTTTTTTGTACAAATGTAAGGGTAGCACAAAGAGTTCAGCAGACAGAATGTCAGTTATAACGAAAGGGGAGGACAGCATTGTAAAGCAAAATATGCAGCTCCCAGAGGCACATTATTAAACCCAAATAATACTTTGAAGTAAGATAGGTCCTGGGATTTTAAAAACCATCTTAATTTGGGGAAATGGTTGAAGGATATAGCCTTTAGATTTTTAAAATTTCATTGAAAGGAAATTAGAGTCCTAACTTGTCTATAGCATTAAGGCAATGAAAGTTACAGAAAAGCAAAACAGCAAATAGTGTTGCTGTAGCTTTTCACAATGAAAATGAGCATAGGAGTGTACTTTTCATAGGAAAGTATTTCTTCAATATGCTATTACAGACTCCTGTTGCTGTTGCTTCTAGGCAAATTTGTACAATAGTATTTTGTGGTAAGGCTGTTTCCAAAATACTGACCCTTCTCCCCTGGCCAAGTAGTAGGAAGTTCTGCCTCTGTAAAGCTATGAATGTAAGCACATTTGTAAGTAGAGATTTCTTTCATTTGAGAAAACTAATGTGGAAATGCCTTACCTCCAGCTACCTTTGAGGCTAAGGCAAGCACTTGTAAAAGAGTTAGATGTTTAGTAAGGAGAACATGAATTTTACGAGGAGGGACAAAATTTGAAACAGCCTTGTTTCTGGGCAAAGGCCACCTTGTTGGGTTGCAGGACAATGTGTGCACATGGCATCATTCCAGGAATATGTGATTTTGGAGTCGAAGCACTGCAGCAGGTGAAGGCTAACACAAAGTTCTTAACATGTAAGAACAGTTCTCTTTCCATCATAAACCCATGGCTCATGAAACATGTTGAGAAAATAAGGAATTCCTGGTATTAAAATTATTTTAATTTATTTTTAATTACAAAATTGAAAGGGCAGGAATAGATTTAACCTGTAGAATGATTATGTGTGTCAGCAGTGCAGGTTTTCACAGCTTCCACTGAAGCACCTGTTGCTTTTCATCATCAAAGATGAAATGCAGGACTTAATGCAACCTGGGTTTCCCTATTCCTTGTATTTATTGTTTTCTGTTGCCAAGTTGGGAAAGATCTACCCCATCACTGAATGCCAGCTCAAGAACAACTGTTACTTTCACTAGGATTTTTTAGCTTATTGGCTAAAATTTTACCATACATTAAGGCTACATTTTTCCCAGTGCCAAAACATGGTTGCTGTGGTTTATAGCAATTTTTCTTCCCAGAATCTTTTGAATCTCAAAAAAAAATTGGACTAGTTTTCCTCTACTCTTAACTCTGAACTCTTCTCACTCTGTCTCAAGTAGACACACATACCCTTGTCCTTTCCCAGAGCCCTCTCATATCACCCCTCATAATAACAAAAACCCCCCAACCAAACCAAGCCTTTTAGGCTGTTAACTTTTTGAAGGCAATGGGACATTAAGAACATTAATCAGCATAACAGAATGATGTTGGAGTGTTTCCCTTCGTGAACACCCTGCGTGAAATAGCCCTGAGAGCAAGCTGTTCTTTTTTGTTATTAGAGCACTGTTCTTTCTGGCACTTAATACCTCACTGAACTCTATTGTTATTTTACAAGACCTTCAAAAATTGCCTTGGGTCTGTTATATTAAAGCCATAGACTTAAGTGCAGAGCTTCATGCTGCTCCTTTCTGCTCAAAGTAGTCTCTGCACCTCTCTCAATTTGCTATTCATTATGTATGAACAGCACTTGCATATATACTGGAAATATACAGCACTTAACGGTGGGATCTCAACAGATGCAGAGGAGACTCTTTTTTCATGCTTTCATGTCATAATCAGGAATTCCTAGCACAGGCTTCTGTTGTAAAAATTGTTTGCAGGACCTAAACGTGTGGTATTCTTCCCTCTTCTTTTTCTGTGGTGCCTGTGAGCAGAAAGAGCTTTTCATTTTTTATCTCCTCTCAGTTCCTGCTGTTGAAACACAGATGGAACTAAGTACATGAGAAGAAATGTGTTCTGGTAATAGACAGCCACTGTGGTCTACATAGTTTGGGCTGATAAGTTCCTGTTTTACCGATGGTTATAGCTGGGTGGTGGGCTGACCCAAGCTGGAGGCCAGATGCCCACCAGAGCTGCCCTGTCACTCCCCTCCTCAGCTGGTCAGGGAAGAGAAAATATAATGTCATGGGTTGAGAAAAAGACAGGGAGAGATCACTCACCAATTACCATTATGGGCCAACCAGAATAGACTCGGGGAAATTAATTTGATTTAATGCCAATTGAATCAGAGTAGGATAATGAGAATTAAAACCAAATCTTAAAACCTATGTCCACCCACCCCTCCCTTCTTCGTGGGCTCAGCTTCACTCCCAGATTCTCTACCTCCTCTCCACAAGCAGTGCAGGGAAACAAGGAATGGGGGTTGTGGTCAGTTCATCACACGTTTCTGCTATTCCTTCCTCCTCACACTCTTCCTCTGCTCCATTGTGGGATCCCTCCCATGGGAGACAGTCCACCACCAACTTCTGGAGTGTGTGTCCCTCCAAGAGGTTGCAGTTCTCCAAGAACTGCTCCAGCGTGGGTGTCTTCCATTGGGTGTGGACCTTCAGGCACAGGTTGATTGAGTGTGGGTCCCCCAGAAAGCTCTGGCACAGGCTCTTCACAGGGTCACAGCCTCCTTCAGGTACATCCACCAGTGCTGGGTCCTAGACAGACTGCAGGTGGTTATCTGCTTCACCACGGACCTCCATGGGCTGCAGAGGACAGCTTGCCTCACCATGGTACCCACCACAGGCTGTAGGGGAATCTCTGCCTGGAGCACCTCCTCCCCTCCTTCTTCACTGACCTTGGTGTCTGCAGAGCTGTTCCTCTCACATATTCTCCTCTCTCCTGGCTGTGTTGCACAGCAGGTTTTCCCTTTCTTAAATATGTCATCCCACAGGTGTTACCATCGTCACAGGAAGGCTTGGCCTTTGCGTGCAGTGCGGCCATCTTGGAGCTGGCTGGCATCAGCTCTGCTGGATATGGAACGGTTCTGTTATCTTCCCACAGAAGCCACCCCTGTAGCCCCCCTGCTGCCAAAATCTTGCCATGTAAACCAAATACAGGCTGGAAGACATTCTAGCAGAAATCAGTGGTACAGTTCCTGTCAGTGTCCAATTATGAATCACAGATGAATCTCCAACATACTACTAATGTAATTAATGAAACACAGAAGTGGGTGCATGGACTGGCATTCTGTAACGAGACAAATATTCTTACTGTAGTTTTCTATCTGTCCATAAGTATACAAAAGCTGGCTATGATTTTCTCAGATCCCTTCAGCTAAATTTACTTAGATACCTTAGGTTTTAATTTTATCTCATTTTGCTCTGGTTATTCATTAAGCAGGCTTTATATCGTGGTTTATTTGCAATAGTTTCTGGGAGTCAAACAGGAATCAATTGTGCTCTATCAGAAGTTATAGATGAAACTTTCAGCAGAGCTAATTCATTCTGAAGGTTGAAATTAATATGGGGAACATTTTATTTTAATCCCTCCATCAAAATCTCAGTCCTTCTTTTAAGCCTTGGAGCAGAATTTAACTTTCATCACTTTTGTTAATTAATCCACCAGTGGCCACAGTGGAATCCCATGAAACTGTCTGTGTATCTCAAATGTCTATGATGCTGAGTGCCATGAGAGTGGGAAGCTGTAGAGAAGCAGCACGTCCTTCAGCCGAGGAGACAATGATTCTTTCAGTCTAGTACTCCTAATTCATCCACTGAAAAAATATTTTTCCTTGTTGTCAGTTGACAGAATTCTGAAACAGATATGCTTCTCATTTTACATGTATGGCATTGCTATTTCTACATCTTTTGGAAATATTGAAAAAAATATGAATATAGTATGAATCATTCTGAACTATCAACATTGTTGTTTTATTTGAAAGGAAGGAGAATCACAGTCAAATAACTTGCCAAACTTAGATAAGTACAGTATGATTTGTTTATGGTAGAAATTATAAATATCACTGTTAACACTTATTATTTATATATATATCTATTTTTATATATATATATATATATACACATATATTAAAAAAAAAGATAAAACCACATTTGCTGAGTGTTCTGACATGATTTCCCAGGCTGGGTGAATATTTTTAAACAAAAGAGGAAGGGTAACTTCATTAAAAGAATATTGAGGATTGAGGTGCTGGTTTAAAGTTGAGTCTCCATTCCTGGATATGTTTAAAAAAAGGGTAGATCAGGTACTTAGGGATATGGTTTAGCATAGGACAGGAACCATTGGACTTCATGATCTTAAAGGTCTTTTCCAATCTTGTGATTCTGTGAAATAACTCGCAAGGATAAGCTTGACTTAACATGTGCAGTCACTGGAATCACTCAGATAAATATTGGTGTTTATATGCTTGTGACATCTGGGCCTTACAAAAGGCATGAGATAATATTGGTATTAATATATTAATGTTAATGGAAAGAAGGGAGATAAACATTTCTCAGATGTCAGTGCAGGGAAGGGAAAAAAGGATAGTCTGTCAGCCTTTTTTTTTTTTTTACTATTGTTATCTGTGAAACTACCAAGAAAGGCAAATTGAGGATTGTTAAGGTTGATTACTGGCAGTTAAATCCAACGTGTCTGAATAGCTTCAGTTTACAAAACCAACACCTGTTGCATGTAAATGAAAATATTTTTGTTGCATTTTAAAAAAATGAATCAAGATATGGAATAAGACACAGATTTGGAGTTCTGAAAGAACTTAAAAGCCCTAGGCAGTTTATGTTTAATTGGATCTCCAAGGTAGAAACCAATTCTATATATGCAGATCCCTTAACATATTATTCTTCGTCCCTACCTTGGATTTATCTATCTGAAGGAGAGATAGAGGAGAAGTAAAAGTACAGTCTAGCCAGAAAAGTGGATAGGTCATTTGCCCACCAAGCACAAAATTCCTGGATATCTTGAGAATTTGCTATTAAAATCAATAGTGTATTCTTTGTTCTAGACTATATCCTATTTGAAGCAAATAATGCTAATTCAGTAATTGCTCTTGAGAAAAACAATTGCTGAGACTGTTGAAAAGTTTAACAGCCTCAGAGAAGTTCTGCCCTTCATAAAATCATTAATTTGACTAATAGTTGACTATTCAGATGACAAAAAATTGCTTTCTTATAGGCAGTTTCTGGACTGTAAGCCATCAGGAGGCACGAAGGCGCACTGTGTACGTTCAACTGCCTCTCTTCCAAGAATTATGGGCCTAAGAATTTACTTACTGAAGCTTTGGGCCATAAAACAAAATCCCATCTTTTCTGCCTGTAATAACATAGTTTAAGTATCTCTGCTCCTCAACCATTCCATACATTCTGGACAGATATGAGGTGTTTAAGAACTAAAGCAACTATACTAATGTACAACTAGGTTAGCTATCTCCTGCCAAAAGAGTATTCAAAGGGGTAGCACAGGAATTGCTTACCCATAGCTATAATCACAGTAAGAATAAAGGAGATATTATAAATAATTTGTCATGCAAATATAAGCCCATGAACATGAGATAATAGAACACTGATAACAAAGGAAATCCGTAAGAATAACTTTAAATTTCGGGACAGTATGAGAAGGATATAACCAACACCCAATGCCAAGTTTTGGGTTAATTCCAGGGACAAGCATTGTGGCTGTCATGAAGCACTATGATATCTGTGATCTTAGGTGAGCAGTGAGTATTTGTTTAATCCTGTGTTTGCTCTATAAAAAATCAGTACTTGCCGATCAGACAATTTCTAAGCTTCAAGAGGAACTGGAAATAACTAAGAAGGAAGAAATCTTGACCTGGCTGATTCAGGTAGAGAATCTTCCTTTTTGACTTTAATAGATGCCATCTTCTAGCTTTTATTAAAAAAAAACCCAAAAACAAAACCAAGAAAACATCATTGAGGAAGCACTGCCATTCAGACATAGTTAAATCACCTTCAGTTCATAGAACAAAATTCTCCCCTGTTGAGAAGGGAAAAGAAATGTAATATAAAAAAATAATTTGCCCTTTGTAAAGGCAAAGGGGTATCAATGCAGAAGTGAATTGACCATAATATTCATGAGGTCATGATACAAGTGTGTATGTTTATTCTGCTTCTGTTTCTTATTCCAAATATTAATTAGATCTAACATCCTTATTCTTCAATTAGTCTACTCGTCCCACACATTTCACTCTTGGTGGTTAAGCATCCTACAACGGTGCGATTTGCTAACAAGTTAGGGTTTTTTTAAGGGCCAGTGTTGGTTCCACTAGTAGCTGTGGGTATTACCTCTTTTTAAGTGTGCTTGCATTTTACCATTTTCTGCAGGTTGTAAATCTTTCTCACAAAAAAAAAAAGTGTTCATGCTGAAGTGAATGGAACTGCTCACCGAGCAAGTAAATAGACTCAACCTGGCACTCAGAAAAGCCTGCTAAGGCATAACTTCCCTGAATATTAACATTATGATTGCAATTGTCTCATGACTAAGAAGTCACTGTTTATACACAGCTTGCAGATGAGAAGGGCACAACCCTAGATCTTTTTCCTCTAGTTTTGTTATATGAACAGAGAGTGAGGGTAAAGTGGAAGCCAAGCATTGTTTTATTCCTTCATAATCTTCATAACTCTATCACCTCTCTGTTCTTAACATCCATGAAAAAGGTTTTATGAAAAAGGTTTCCCACCACAGGTTTGCAGTAACTTGCAAAATAAATGCCACTCCTTTCTCCTGTATTTTGGAAGTAATATTCTGATAACTAATACATATATTTGACTGTAACTGAGTTTTGTGGTTTGGAAGGGAGATGGGGTATCATAAGACCGTACTGGATTCTCTCCCTCTCTTCTGAAGCAAGTGAGCACCCAAACAGAGTGATTATCCAGCAGTCACTTGGGAACAGACTGAATCCAGAGGAAAAGATCTGAGTGGGAGCACGTACACAGGAGTATGAACCAATTTTGCTGACAGAATGTATTCTGTCCATGGGAAAATACCACTACCTGCAACCCCGTTCACAGCTACAAATTCCCCCCATGCAAGTGGCCTGGACAAAGGTTTGTATTTTTCTTCTGTTTTGGCATATGTAAAATATTAATCCTTTCAAACACACAACAAATTAGATTAATTACCAAGACATTAATGATCTCTGTCAACTGTGTCTTTTGCTTTTGGTTTGCTTTGGAAAAAGCAGAACTTAAAACTGCGTTTCCTTAAAACGAAAGGAGCAGACAATGCTGGTAATCCACATTAGACTGTAGTTGCTAAAGATCATTCTTGGTTTGGAAAGGTAGGCTTCATCTGAGGAGAGCAGAACACTACCTTCTTACCTGTCTTAGTGGGCTCTGCTTAACAATATTTTAAAATTTCTAGTATTGACTTGATACACGCTTTGTTTGCACTTCAGCAAGAAGTGCACAGATGTTGCATACATTTGAAGGGTTTTTTTAAAAAGATATATTCTAAATGGGTGCTCTTAAAAGAAATTATTGAGCATTCATATTTGTTTCTAGATATTTTGTGTGATATGTTTTATGACAGCCTTTGTTCTATAGCTTGTGTTTATTTCTGCTGCTGTGCTGCATTAACAGTAAAGTAAGAGTTTCATTTCAGTTCTCATGGGAGGACTTTATGATACCGAATCTCTGTTTGTAGATCCTGACAGTGGTGTTCTTTATTTCCTAAAGTAGCCCTGAATAAATAAAATGGTCTGTAGTATTTTGAAATCTTTGTTTTTCTTGTGGGTTATTTACATTACAAGTGATAAAGGTCTGTTTGTTTGTTTGTTTTTAATGTTTTATATTTACAATGATGTACTGTTTTGAAGGCAGAAGCTTGAATAGATAATTTTTGACCTACCACAGCTCTTAGTCACTTCTCTTCTGCTGCAGCTCTTATCCTTAATACAACTTCATGCATCCAAAACCAGAATGTTTGCCTCGCAGTGTGAAGATCCACATTTAATCTATTTTTTCCCCCCTTTGAGAATAGTAGTGTCCTCAGTTGAAAGAAAAAGTCACTTCCAGAGCTGCACAGGGAAGCTTCCACAACAGCTGCCTGCTCTGTACTTGTACTGTGGGTAAGTAGGGGAGTTTGAATAAATATTGTAATTAGGAACATAGTAGCACATTTTGATTGCTTTAATAAATAACGCCAACATTAATCTTTTCTTAGTGGTGACACTAATGATCATTAATGGCCAAGCCTGTTATCTTTACAGTATGAATTCTTAGCTGAAAAGTCTAAGTCTTGAATCTAAGGCATGCTATTACTGAAACAGAAAATAAATCCAGAAGTTTGGCAGTAATGTTATTAGTTCTCAATAATCCTCAGAAAGAATTTTCCATGTATTTATCTTGGGGAGAGGAATTAAAGGCAGAGGATTAATTTATCTTTATTAGATCACAGATTATCAGTTGAGAGGGTCATACAATGACTATGTCAACTATCAAAAGCCTCCAGACTTCCAGTTTAGGCAACAGAAAGTCCTCCAAAAAACATACCTGTTCTTAGAAGACACTCAGTTGGACTTCTCCTCTGTGTTGCTCATGGAGCTATTGGCTCTTTACAGTATACCACTTCATGAATATAAAAAGACATTTTGATCAATGCATAGTGAAAAATGCATTGATATCATTAAATACACAGCATTCTACAAATTAAGTCTTATTATCAATGAAATAAGATTATCTTTGGATAATGTTTTACAGACACTTTATGAAAACATATGGAAAAATGTGCTTTCTTTGCCTCTTCCTTTGCCTCTTTGCCCCTGTACTCGGCATTGGTGAGGCTGCACCTCGAGTACTGTGTCCAGTTCTGGGCTCCTCACCACAAGAAGGACATTGAGGTCCTTGAACAAGTCCAGAGAAGGGCAACCAGGCTGGTGAAAGGGCTGGAGGGCAAATCCTATGAGGAGTGGCCGAGGGAGCTGGGGCTGTTTAGCCTGGAGAAGAGGAGGCTGAGGGGAGACCTTATCACTGCCTACAATTACCTGAAGGGAGGTTGTAGAGAGATAGGTGATGGTCTCTTCAGCCAGGTGACAGGGGAAATGGCACAAAGCTGTGCCAGGTCAGGTTCAGATTCCATGTTAGGAAAATTTTTTCTCTAAAAAAGTTGTAAGGGCCTGGAACAGGCTGCACAGGGAGGGGGTTGAATTACCTTCCCTGGATGTGTCTAAAAGACGGGTAGATGAGGTACTTTGGGATATGGTTTAGCATAGGACAGGAATGTTTGGACTTGATGATCTTTAAAGTCTTTTCCAGCCTTGTTGGTTCTGACCTGTTCTTCATCAACAAAATCATCCAGTTGTGGAATACTGGAATCACACTTGAAATGTGTTGTAGGAATAGGAACGTACAGCACACTGGTGGTGTTACATAAAATTAGCTGTGCTGTTTCACAAGAGGCACCCGTAATGCATAAAGTTCTGTAGAACCCGAGGAAGCTTTCTTGCACCTTTGCCAGAACATGTTGCTGTCTTTCACTTCTCATGATACAAGGAGAATCACAGACTCTCATGAAGAAGCATCACCATCTCCAGGTCTCCGCTATCATTTGTCAGCTTATCAGTCCATCAGTGATAGGGCTGTAGGCTTGTTTTGGATGACATCTCCAAGCAATTGGAAGAGAAGAAGATCATGAGGAGTAGTCAGCATGGATTCACCAAGGGGAGATCGTGCTTGACCAATCTCATAGCCTTCTATGATCTCTTCACCGGCTGGGTGGATGCAGGGAGAGCAGTGGATGTCATCTACCTTGACTTCAGCCAGGCTTTCGATACTGTCTCCCATGACATCCTGATAGCAAAGCTGAGAGAGCATGGGATAGATGAGTGGACAGTGAGGTGGGTTGAGAACTGGCTGTCGGACCGGGTTCAGAGGGTTGTGATCAGTGGAGCAGAGTCTGGCTGGAGACCTGTGACTAGTGGTGTTCCCCAGGGCTCGGTGTTTGGTCCAGTCCTGTTTAGTATCTTCACTGACGACCTTGATGAGGGAATAGCATCCACCCTCAACAAGTGCCGGTGATACAAAGCTGGGAGGGGTGGCTGACACGCAGGAACACTGCGCTGCCATCCAGTGAGACCTGGACAGGCTGGAGAGCTGGGCAGGGAGAAACCAGATGAGGTTTAATAAAAGCAAGTGTAAAGTCTTGCACCTGGGGAGGAATAACCACTTGTATCATTACAGGCTGGGGGATGACCTGCTGGAGAAGAGCTCTGTGGAGAAGGACCTGGGGGTCCTGGTAGGAGACAGGTTGGCCATGAGCCAGCAGTGTGCCCTGGTGGCTAAGAGGGCCAATGGGATCTGGGGGTGCATCAAGAGGAATGTGGCCAGCAGGTCTAAGGAGGTGATCCTCCCCCTCTACTCTGCCCTGGTCAGACCCCACCTGGAGTATTGTGTCCAGTCCTGGGTTCCCTGGTATAAAAGGGACAGGGATCTCCTGAAGAGAGTACAGAGAAGGGCTACGAAGATGATTAAGGGCCTGGAGCATCTATGAGGAAAGCACCCTATGAGGAAAGGCTGAGTGAGCTGGGGCTGTTCAGCCTAGAGAAGAGAAGACTGAGGGGGGACCTAATTAATGTTTATAAATATCTTAAGTATGGGATGCAGGGGGAATTGGCCAGCCCCTTTTCAGTGGTCTGTGGAGACAGGACAAGGGGCAATGGCTGCAAATTGGAGCACAGGAAGTTCCGCACCAACATGCGGAAGAACTTTTACACAGTGAGGGTGACAGAGCACTGGAATAGGCTGCCCAGGGAGGTGGTGGAGTCTCCTTCTCTGGAGATATTCAAGACTCGTCTGGACGCCTATCTGTGCAATATGAGCTAGGGAGCTGCTTTGGCAGGGGGGTTGGACCCGATGATCTCTCGAGGTCCCTTCCAACCCCTACGATTCTGTGAGTCTGTGGTTCTGTTAATGGTCTCTCTTGGTGCCACCACAAATTGATATGACCCATTGATGTAAACAGGCCAATCTTCAGATGATCTGTTGAGAACATCTGCTTTGCCCACATGGAAGATTTTAGTAACTTTTACAAACATTAGACTGTAGGTTTCACTCTTTTTTCTAAGAGCTGACAAACTGTATGGAGTTTCACTTTCCTAGTATTGTTTGGTCTATACTTTGTGTTGACATTGTGTACCTAGAATAAAAGAGTTGTCTAACCATGAACAGTTGCTTATTTTGGTATTTATTCTCACACTGTACACAGAGTAACCATAATGCAGGAAAGTTGGGGGTAAGTGTTCTGGAATACTTGCCTGCAAAATATGGTGCACATCATTTCTGAGGTATATGGAGTCAGCAAGCTTCACTCAAACTTACAGGAAGGGCAGTGTGTTGCAAGCTCTACACTCTTCCAGCAGAACCTATTTTTGTTCAAAACAAGATTACATGTGCATGAATTTGCCTCACTTGCATCTTCAGACCACTATGGCTTTTGTAATTCTACTGCTGTATTTATATGCTTCATTAAAAGAACTAAATTTAATTTTAAAAAAGAAAAATAAGAACTCTGATGTAATTTTTCCCCCCTATAAATATCTTTCTCCCTTTAAAACATGTGAATTTCAATTATGGAATGTCCTTTATTGTACTTTAGTAATAATATAGAATATTTTTACTGGTATTTGGGACCTTCACTGTAAATATTCATCTACTTCCAGATAAGGAAACTCTTCACCTTCCTCACATCTTTGCATAAGCCTTAATTTTCGCCACTGCATAGCTACTAAACATTCAGTATTGCCCTCAGGGGAGAGCTCCTATGAATTTGTATGCATGAATTTCAAAGTTCAATGTATGAATTATACTGGCTTTATATTATTTATTTTAAGAAAGTAATTGTAGTGAGCCGTGATACTTGTTTGTGTAATGAGAAGATCTGGCTAAAAATTATAATATGATAGTCTACTAATTAAGTAGTTTCTAACTCAAAAGATATTTTTAGCTCTTCTATGACAAACAGTTGCATACTTTGGTCAGCTTGCAGAATGAGAAGTAGCCCCTATTACTCTTTAAATTTAAAATGGTAACCAGCACACTATTCAGCTTAATATCTTTCAGAATTAGGTTGACTGTCACACTATCAATATCCTGTTAACATTTTATTCCCTAAATTGGAATACAAAGAACATTTTTATTTCCTTTTTATCTGTATGCAAACCAACATTTGTAAAAAGGTTCCCTTATGTACTTTTGTTAAACAACGCAAACGTCAATAATAATAAACTTAATATTATGCAACTGATTAATGGCAATCTAGAAAGCAGCAGATGTTTTATGTACTGTTTAATTTTCTTATAGTTAACTTGGAAATACCTTGCGCTCGCTGCAGCATAAAACCTTATTGTCAAAGGCACGAGACTGGATGCTGCTGAGAAAGGAAATCTGTCTTCAAGGACTTTGACCTGTGTGCACGGGAAGCAAACAGCGTTAATGATTTAAGTCAAATGGCTTAAGCCTTTCCCCCTGTGGTGACAGGGATTACCATCCCTCAGAAACATACTTTCTGCCTCATTTAAATGGCACTAGTGAACAGCAGTGCAATGGGAACAGATTTCCTTCAACTAGCATCTGCTTGAGGTGTAGGTGGACAGGAGGTTTGGTAACAGCTTTAACCTCCAAAGCTGAGCTCATCTATCAGGGTTACTTCTTTGCCCTGGGACTAGTTTAATAAAAGTAGCCTGCATTCAGGCTGTGCAAATGGAGTAAAATCCTCTGTCTCTTAGTAGATCGTTTGAACAGTTAGGAATGTATTCTCATGGGGCATCTAATTTGCTTATGTTCTCAGCATAAACGGCATAAGAAAGTGGCAGAACACAGTAGGTTGGTCTCTGTAATAACCTACCTTAGTGCTCAATTGTATTGAAATGTGATGAACAACCTGGGAACTTGGTTTCCATGGACTTAGAGCTAATGGGAAATGAGTCTGGATTCTGGCTTCTCACAGTATTTCATGGCATTTTTGGTACAAGTTGGAGTTGGAAGGGGACTAAACCTGCACTTCTATTGTCTGTGCCCGTCAGCTTGTACTTTCCCACAAAGAAAACCATTAAATCAGCCATTGTTTGGGATACCTCCAAGTACTTCTGGTGTTGATTCAGTGGTGCTTTTTGGCTTTGAATTAGTAGCTAGTCTTGGCTCAAAAACATGCACTCTGGTATCTTTCTCAGTTTTGCATGGAGGAGCAGAACACACAAGTATTGTAAAACAAGAACTGTGTGCTATTCACAGCTAAAACAAGGTTAATACATTTGGGTTTTGAAAACTCAACAGATACTTGTATCAGATCTTTAGGAGTCACCACCTAGCCACACATGGCTTTTCCTTCCTCTACCCCTCAGAAAAAGGAACAGCAATTTAATTTTTAACATACCTAATATTTCATAAGAGTTGTTATAAAGTTTTCACCTTGAAATTTATGGTTGGGAATGAACTAATCAAATAAACAACAGTGAACACTTGGACAGCATCATTTCTTAGTAGTACCTGGTTTACACAGGGCAAGCCAGAGGTCCAACAGGGACGCTGAGTTAACTGACTCCATTTTCATGCCCACGTTCTCTAAAGAAAGATAGGAGGCATTTACAATTTAGAGGTTTTACAAGGTATTGATGCACAGCATTCATGTTTGGAGCAGAAGAGGCTTCTGCTATTTGGAATGTATTTTTCTGTCCGTCTTGCTGACCAGAAGAGCAACCAGGCTGGTGAAGGGGCTGGAGGGCAAGTCATAAGAGGTTGAGGCTGAGAGAGCTGGAGATGTTTAGCCTGGAGAAGAGGAGGCTGAGGGGAGACCTTATCACCACCTACAACTACCTGAAGGGAGGTTGTAGAGAGATAGGTGATGGTCTCTTCAGCCAGGTGACAGGTGATAGGACAAGGGGAAATGGAACAAATTTGCAGGTTTAGATTGGATGTTAGGAAAAATTCTTCAGTGAAAGAGTTGTCAGGTCCTGGAACAGGCTGCCCAGGGAGGGGGTTGAGTCACCATCCCTGGATGTGGGTAGATGAGGTACTTAGGGATATGGTTTAGCATAGGACAGGAACGGTTGGACTTGATCTTAAAGGTCTTTTCCAACCTTGTGATTCTGTGATCAGTGTAATTGAAACATGTTAAACTGTGAAGTATAAGGAATACAGAAAAGCATCACTCCCCACAGGAACTGAAGCTGTTTGACACAGAAGACTGGATAACTGGTGACTCTAAGTACATGTCCTGTTGGCAACATCTGTTAAAAAAAAAAAGAAGTATTAGCTTTCACAGCTTTCATGAGCATATATAGAAATCTCATGAAGACTATGTAAATAAGAAAGCCTGAGTGCCAGTGTCCATCTGCTGCTGCTACATGCAGCTTTGGTCTTCCTGGTTTCTTGGGTGGCTGTCTGGAGAATTATTCTTCCAGTAATTTGTGAATTCACTTTTTTTCCTTTAAAATTCTATAATAATATCCTCTTGTAATAGTTAACAGATGTTTTGTTGTGGGGTTGGTTGGGGTTTTTTTTCCTTATTCTTTTAAAATGATTATGTGCCATTTTTGATTCCATGGGGAAGAAACCACGGTGGTTTAGTAACTCTTGCAGTGGGAACCTCCACCTTATTTATAGTGAAAAGGATTTTTAATACACTATTGAAGTGTTCATCGTAAACACTTCTCATGATAGAAATGTTAAACCACTGGTTAGCTGTGTCACAACAGCTCTTCAAGTTCCTTGCTAAATTGTAAAGATGAGCTACAGGGTTCAGACCTGAGTTTTTCTGAGATGTGGGTAATCCCTGGTTTTGCTTCTCCATGATACGGAATAAAACCAATCTCAACTCAATGCCTGGAAAATAAATGAAGTGGATATGAACCACTGAAACTCTGGATGATGGCAGAAGTCTGTGCTTTGTGGTAACACCTGGTATGTACAAAGATACAAGGTTTTACCAGGATACTTTGTATGTGATGCAAATTACTTTTCCCTGGATGGTCACAGTGAAGATGAGAGGGCAGCTTTAGAAGATCCCATAGTGTACAACATTAACTTTCTGCATAGCTATTGATTTTTAAGGACCCAGGAAAATGACACAGCAAAGTCATGATAAATTCCTGCATGCCTTGAAAATGGCTGGAGTTAAAAAGATCGACTTTTGCTTAGCCACGTGAACAGAGAAACAAACACTTCTGAACCATTACTCTCTCTCTCTCTCTCTCCCTCAGAATTTGTGTTTACATTTTCAGAACCACAAAGACACGCAGAGCAGAACTCATTGTTCCCAGGCTAAACCTTGTCAGCGTGATGAGAGGTATTGCAAACGTGAACAAGCAAAAATTCAGCACTGCTCAACAAGTCTAGTGTTTTAATAATTAAATTCTCTGCAATGAGATACAGAGTAAATTCTCACTTTGGGACACCTACATGCTTCCCACTGATTTCATAAGGTGTTACATTACACTCATCAAGGGAAGAACACCCCTTTAGGAAGAGCTGCTGGATGACTTTACTCCATTTTTTGCAAGATCATATTGATTTCTTACTTGGCAAAACATTTCCAGGAGACCTTAACTCTGCATCTCAAATTGCACAGTAATTCCTGTATTGCTATACTTCAGCTTCAGGTTTGAGAATATGTTGTGTAAAACCTGTAATCTTCCAAGAGACTCACATTTGGGGTTTTTTTTTTTTTTTGATAATGGGAAAATACAATTTCAGATAGAGTTCTGAAACACATCCACGTGTTTCACAAGAAGAAATGTTCCAGTTAATGTAGCAAAATTCAATTTTTTATGTAGAACGACATCATTTACAATACTTTGCTTCATGTAATTTGCTTCAGTCCACTAAGATATTTTAATGAAGATTTACCTTCCAGTTTTAAATGGTTATGATACAGATTAGCAGTGGGGTTTTTTTCTGTTCCCCAGAACACTTTGGAACAGGAACATATGACTAGGCAGACAGAGCAGATTGATCATGACAGGCAACTCAGTAATAGGATCTGCAAGATATCACGAAAGAATTAACAAATCAAATGGGAGTGAATTACACTCATAAGAAAAAGTTTGTTAATAAGGAAGTGAGAGCTTTTAGCTGTTACAGTAATATCTTCAATGAGCTGTAAAATAATACACAGGAGGAAAAAATCCCAGATCTCATAGCACTGAATTTATTAATAATTAGCCATCTCTAACTCCTCAGTGAGGGACAACTTGATTGGAATAATAAACCTGTACTATCCAGGTTAGCTATTTATAGCGGGGTAAGGAAACACACTGGTGAATACTAGCAGTGTGAGAGCTTTGGGGAAGCGACAAATCTGGCATTTTTTTTTTCCCCTGGTCTACTTACTCTACAGTCATCGTGTGACCTTCCAGTGACTTCTACAGCCCTGGTCAGGGACTCCAGCTCTTTGACATTTCGCTTTGTTTCTCTATGAAGTGGATGCTTTGCTGGGAGGCTCCTTTGCGAGCTGTCTAGTTGAGTATGTATGGAACGTGACTGCGGGCACCACAGTTGGAAAGGATCCCAGGTCTGAAGTTTGAAGACAGGGTTTCTGGAGCCTGGACTGTGTCTGCCAGGTTGGCTCCAGGGCTCGTGCGGTAAAGGGACCCTGACATGGTCACTGCCGCTGGTCCCGACGCCCTCAGGCTTTGCCTGGTTGAGTTTTGCCATCGGTTAAATGGATAACTGAGACGTCCCTGCCCGCAGCAGCCATCAGTTCGTACCTGTTGCTTTGAGACCCCGAGATGGGTTTTAGAGTGCCCTTGTTTCGGCCATACATTATTGACGCGGGACAAGTGAAAGCTTTTAATGGTCTGACAGGCTGCTCAGAGCAGGCGGAAGCGCGATCCCCCTGCGCGGGAGGGGGTGCCCGCCCCACGCCCCCCTCCGCGGGGCTCCGCGCCGGCCCTTGCGGCACGGTCTGACGTCACCGCCCGCGGCGGCGGGCGGGGCGGGGCAGGGCAGGCGGCGGGGCCGCGCTCCGGAGCGGGCAGCGCGGAGACAGCGCGGTGCGGTGGGGTGCGGCGGCGCTGCCTGCCTGTCCGCCCGCCCGCCCTCCTGCCTGCCTTGCCTGCCTGGCCTGCCTGCCTGCCTGCCTGCGGGCCGGCCGGCCGGCGCCATGGAGGAGTTCCTGCAACGCGCGCAGTCCAAGCTGGTGAGTCACGGCGGGGCGCCGC
Source organism: Porphyrio hochstetteri (assembly GCA_020800305.1). Lineage (NCBI taxonomy): Eukaryota > Metazoa > Chordata > Aves > Gruiformes > Rallidae > Porphyrio > Porphyrio hochstetteri. The sequence goes on along the minus strand of CM036938.1, from coordinate 42,590,320 downwards.
GGGGGGCGGCGGGCGCAAAACTTCGCCCGACTTGCCGATGATCGCAGTCAGCGGCCTCTCTCCCCGCAGCCCCGGCTGCAGCACCCGCGGGTGCTCCCGAAAACTTCCCGGAGCGTCTCAGCAGCGCTCCGGTCCTCCTCGTTGCTCAGCAGGGTGGGCGGTGGGCAGAGGATGGGGCTTGTGACCTTTTGCGCCAGCTCGGCTGTGTTTTGGGGGTGCGTTTGCTTCCCTCACCTTAGTTATTGCCCTCTAGTTATTGCTGAATAATGCTCGGCTTTACGAGTGCTCGAGCCCGTATTTGACAGGCGTGTGGCGATGGCAGCGTGCCATTTGGGAATTATTTGTGCATTTGTAGAGTCTTGGGGTGCATCAAGTTGCACAGCTGAATGGGGGAGCATTTACATCAGAAGTCACCAAAAATGTGTGATTTCTATGTCCTGAATGTCACTAGGAGGAGAGGGTAAGTTTGGATAAGCAGGACTTAAAATAACTGAGAAATATGCAGAGGTGATTGAGGACCAGTCCCATAACTGCGTTTGCCTGCCATAGGTAGTTAATACTGTGTGGGGAATCACAGAGATATATAGGTCTAATTCTCGAACGACTCTCTCTGTAGGGTTGTGCTGAAACTGCAGTGCATTTATTTTGTTTACAGTGGCTGATAATCTGGCCTCGAATAGTATGTGCTTTTCCCCCCGTAGATGCAGTGCAAAAGTAGGATTTTTTTAGGACTGATTTTAGGCCAGCTTGTTTCCAATCCTGAGGGTCAATTTTCTGTGCAAAACTCTGGTTCTTACAGTTGTTACCTTTCATGGGCAGCCTGTGCTCCTGCTAGCTTTCCCTGCTCTAAGAAGTCTGTTCAATTACAGGACTAATAATGGATTAGTAAAAAAATCCCATGGCTGGTAGTTTTGCCCTACATTTGTGGGCACTTGGGATCCGTGTGCCTGCAGGGTCCCATCCCCATCATCCGGACAGTTGGAGTAGATAACCAAATGTTGGTGATGAGAATAGCGTGGCCTTCCCAGTTTCATAGACCTGTTAGGAATCTCTGGAGAGTGAGCAGTTGTAAACCCAGGATTGTCTTTCTCCATGGCCATAATTCGCTATATGTAATAATTTGTGAAGGGTGGTTTGTTGTGTCATCCTTTATTGTCATGTGTGTGTTGGAAATCAGATAATAAAGGCATTTTTTTGAAGACTAGCAAAATAGAATCACTTGGCTGGCAAATGTTAGGGGGGAAGACATGAGGTGTGTCATCTTGGTCACAAGGCAGTTAAGTTGTTTTTTAGGATTCTGTAAAGTATTTCTCTTGTTTCATGTCTAAACTTTGGTAGCCCTGTTAAAAGATAGGTCCTAGTGCAGTTACAAATACCTAACACATTTTCACATCAGCAGTTCATGTATTGCAACATTTGAACTGGAAATTTGGTTTTGACAAGTTTTCTGCTCAAGTACATCAAAGGTGGTCTTACATAATAGACAGTAACTGTGTTAGGATCATGGTCCCCTATGCACCATAAGTAAATGGCAAATGGTAAGAAGTCGTCAATTTTACTACCAAAAGAAAATACTGCATTAATCTTTTAAAATAGCTGTTGATAATCAGAAGGGAGTTGTCTGAAAAACAGTAAATCTGAAGAGGCCCGTGGACAACAAGTAATAGAATTTATTTAGATGAAACAGGGGGCACAGCAACTGAACAGTAGCCCTTTTTATTCCTGCCATGTGGGTTTTCAAAAGGAATGCAGACTTCTCTTTGTACCTTCTGAACCATGGGAGAAAAACACATTTTGGAGAAGGTCTCCTCTACAGGAGGAGTATTGCAGGGGAGTGTCTTCCTGAGTGTGATGTTTCATTGTATGGTGATGCCAGCTCACAGGGCTGGGGAAGAAGCAGCTAAGCACTGGCATGTTCAGTTCAGGGCAGATTTATAAATCTTACAGGTTGCCTTCAAGTCTGCTTTTTATTTTGTACCACAGTAGCCTGGAAAAGGCAATCCAGAGCAACTGAAGACCTGCGTGCTGCACCGCAGATGGCTGATGTGTTTCCTTTGGGCTAGGTCAAGCCTTTTGTGGGGAATCTTTCTCTGTTGATACACGGTAGCCGTAGACTGAGTTGAGGGCAAACAGAGGGCTGTGTTTGGTTCGTCACTGGTGTAAGGTAGAGCTGCCCTAGTGAATTGGCAGATGGCTCAGAACTAACAAGCTGATGTTCTGCTGTGCTGCTGCAGCCCTGTCTGTGGAAGACACTAAAGCCCCATCATTTGTATCTCAGAGGCCTGATGATGCCAGTCTTGCGGTGTTGGTATTTCACACCAGAGGTAATCTTATTAGGTTAAAGTGATTACAGTACCCTGACTACATGAGAACTACTCAAGCATGAGTGAAGGAAAAAAATTTCTTTACTCATGAACAATAGCTCCAGAAGAACAATTGCTCCAGACCGTGCAGGAGAACCTATTACTGCAAGTGCTTCATCATTCATTTGGGTCTGGCTTCAGCCACAACATTAATCAAGGCTGTTTTTCCACATGGAGTGAATTCTAGCCTGGGAGTATACCACACACAAAGGGCTTGCACATTTTTTTGTTTTCTAAGGCTCTTGTATTGTGTACCTTCATTGATTGTTAGATAGGAAAGATCTCTGTGTGTTATCTATTAATAATAAAGCCTCCATGAGACTGTTCTTTCTTTAAAAGCAAGGAGTTTTGCTTTTGTGACTTGTCATGTAGTCCTAGAACATTGTCAGTAATTTTCAGTACCAATTTTTAAAATTGTTGTGTAAAAAACCTATGTAAAACCAAGGATGGGGGGGATGGTGGTGGTTATAGCAGAATTTCAGAGATGATGTACTGACATTTTTGAGCATTTACAGTTTAGTCTTGTGGGTTTTTCTCCAGGTTTTTTTAAGTCTAGCTATAATATGAGAATGAGTGAGACTAGGTGAGACCAAAGATCCTTCTAAACTGGTGTTCTGTCTTGGCTGAGGGAGGATTATGAAGTAGAATATATAGTTCTCCTGACCAGATGCTGAAAGCTTAGATCAAAATGTATAGCTGAACTACTATGTTAGCCACAGCTAGAGCCATCTTCCATACTTCTGGCTACATTTTGAGTTTGTTTGATTTTTTTTTTCTTTGTTTTGGTTTTGTTGGTTGTTTTTTTTTTTTTAATCAATTTATGCTTTGGCTTCCACAAAATCCCCAAGACAGTTGAGTTCTACAGTTTTATCATGTGCTCTGTGTGAGTGGGGCAATATCCCAGCTTGTTTGCTTTAAACCATCTGTCTGACAATTTTAATGGGAGTTCCATGCTTATGCCTTGAATGAGTATTTCTTGTTCCCTTTCTCTGTGGTGATTAGTTAAGTATTACCATGTTGCCCTTCTTTTCTCCCTGACATTTCCAAGCTAAGGTTTATATTGCCCCTTCTTACATAAGCAGAGTTCTGTCACTCTGTTCATCCTTGGGGCCTCTCTCTGAAGATTTTGTAGTTTTATTAACCCCTTGAAGGTTGTGGACTCCAGAACTGCCCTTTATATATCAGTCAGGAGTGCATAAAAGACATAGACAGTAGCATAACAACATCTTAGGTTTTTTTCCATTTTCCTAAGAGTGTCTGATATTCTTACTTTAAAATGAATGCACAGTGTTTTCCTCTCCTTAGTAATACCCATTTTAAAACTCATCTGACTGTGTATGTTCCCTAAATATAGTTAAAAATGGAGTTGAGTTTGCTTCCTCACATTTTCTCTAGTCTGCACTTCTCAGCCTTCATTTCTGTTTACTATTTTATAACCTAGTCCCTCTGTCATGAGTCCTTTCTGCAGCTCTTGTAGGCAGCCTTAAATTTTACTCTCCTGAATAATCTGGTGTTGCCTGCACTTTCATCACATCGTTATTAGCCTGTCTGTCCTACTGGAAGTAATATTATTTATTATTTATGGGGATGTGAAGAACAGCCCATATTCCAGCACGTATCCTTGTGGAGAATCCTTCACAGGTATTTTTCCTTCATTGTGAAATGACCATTTGTTCCTGTCCTTTATTTTGTAACTTTTAGTTCGTTGTTATGCCTTGAGAGGATTACACCCTTTTTTTTCCTTTGGTGATTTAGTTTCTTTAACAGCTTCAAGGAAACTTTTCAGTATTTCTGGAGACCAAGGCACAATGCATTGACTAGCTTTTCTTCATGCATGTTCAATCCTTCAACGAAATATAAAGGATTTTGCACAAAAATGAGATACTTAACAAAACCTTGCTGTCTTTCCCCCAGTATATTATGTTATCAATATGTTTGGTGGCAATTCAGTCTCCCTCTCTCTGGAATCTTTTCAGGCATAGCTCTCCAGTGGGAGAAGAGTGACTGGTCAGTCAATACATCATTTTGTATAATTTGATTAGAATAATACAGAACAAATTAAGAATTCAGTGGTGTAACTTCAGAAGGATTATCAGAATGGTAATCGAAATGTTAAAGGCAATTAAATAGAAAAGTAAAAATTCAGAAATGATTTATAATAATTGCCTGATGAAATACTGTGTGCTGCATGGGGTAGTTAGGTTTGGTATGTTCAGGTACTCTGATGTGCTTCAGACTGTTTGCAGTGAAGGTGAATGACTGTGAGAAATTAAATCAAGGGAGTCTGTCAAGAAAGAAGGTGTAAGAATGAAGAAAAAAAAAAATTAAAAAATTGACAGAATTCACCCAGAGAGATGCTGAGGCAGTGGCTGCCAGCCAGTACTTTTTTCCCTGGCCTTTGGTCTGTGCTTAATGGAAGGCCTAATGCTTCATATGCTGGCTTCAGGGATGTCAAAGAGGACAGGATGAGCCTTGGAAAGGGCTTAATGCGCAGATGATATTGAGATATCCATATACTGTAGCAAACTGCTTCAAACTAGCAATTGAAAGATGGTCCTCCCTCTGCAGAGAATAGCAGATTAGCTGGAGAAATAATCTTTCTAAATGCTGTGTCATCTTCAGCGGTTAACAGTATTTGGGAAGAAAAGCCAAAAGCCTCTAAAACATCAAGTTCCTTTAATTACTTGCTGCCGTATGAAAAGAGACTGCAATGCCAGACCAGAGTTATAGCAGGCAGAATAATACGCTGGGCAAATGGGGAATTATGTCCCCAGGCAGAAGTGCCCAGGGAAAAACTGGACTACTGGATGTTTTCCAAAGTGAGAGTCAGGACTGTGACCAGGGAGATGCCTTTGAGAACAATAAAAAAAAAAAAGCTTCCAAGGCATTGCTTTGATAGGTATGAAAAATGACTGTTGCACTTCTTTCTGAGGCAGAGAAGTTCAAAGAACGGTTAGTGATGATGGCATGACTTCAGCTGATTTATGTGATCACAGTTTAAAAACAAGCTGAGTCACATACATGTTTATTCGTATTGCCTTTTATTTGCCTACCTGGAGTTTTATAATCAATGATAGGCAGGGCTTCCTTTGAAAATAATACTTGATTTCGTTGGAATGCAGTGGTGGCTCTCTTGGAAGGGAAAGGCATTGCAAAAGTGAAGCAGAAGTTATTTTCCCAGAAGCTGATGAACTTACCCAAGCAGAGGGGGTAAAAAAAGCTTTCAAGTGTTAAGACAAGGAATCAAGTCTTATTGTCTCATGTATCTTCTTTGCATTAATCCTGCAGCACACAAGGGACTTGACTCTATTTAGCAGGGCACTTACAGTATGTGCAGAATTAAGAGTTTGAGTAATGATATTGACTTCAGTTGGGAAACTTGCATGTATATCTTGTACATACACCTAAAAATGTTGCAGAATCAGGGTCCTACAGCTGATTAACCTTTTGTTCCTGGAATCAGTCAGAAGAAACCAGGTACTTGGCAGCAGAAACTTCAGAGTTAGGCTTCACTAGTAATGTGGAAAAAAAGAATAAACATTCCCCTGAGGTAATTCAGAGATAAATATTTAAACAAGGAATAGTTGTGAGCCATGCTGGAGTGATATGGTAATATTAAAGGGCTAACAGAGATGGTGTGAGATGATTATTTGGAAAATTCTATTGAAGAATGATTCCAAATATACATTCAATACGAGAAGAAAAATCTGCAAGTATGACAATAAGAAGATGGTTGGAGATGAGAGTGTCACTGCAGTGCAAGAAAAAAAAAGCCTGTAGGGTGCTATCAGTGTTAAAAAATGGAATTTTGTGATACAGTCTTTATGTCCCATAGTAAGGCAGTGATAGACATTTATGCACAGATGTAGAGATCTTTATTAGGGAGGGTTGTGTCCTGTTGAATTACTCTCATCTCTTTTTTTCATCATTATTATGCAGTTTCAAGTGGAATGCTTCCTTCTGTTTGGGGCACCGTATAACAAAAATATTTCTTGACTGGATGAAGAATCCAGAGAATCATAACAGAATTATTTAAAGCATTGGCTTGCAAGGAAATAAAAATGAGCTAAACATGAAACTTGATTAAATTACTGCTGAGCTGAGACACGAGAGAAGTCTGGATCTATGGGGTACTAAATCAATGCGAAGAAGGAATCTTTCAGTCATGTACATAGGTATAAATAAGAAATTGCAAAACGGTAAGCCAGGGGCTTAATAGCAAGAGAACACTGACTGAAAAGGAGGTCTTTTAGCTAGGAGAGCAGTCTCCCAGAGGAAGGAGAAGAAGCCTCTCCATAAAAGCAAACCAAAACAAAACCTGAATTGGATGGACACATGTAAAACTCCTTTAAAAACAACCCGTGGTTGTAAGATAAATGTATTGTGTGATTTAATAGCCATTCATAGTTCCGCTACAGCCATACAAACTACAAACATGTAGCAGAAGCTGAGAATTAAAAATTCTTTCTCCCCATGGATTTTCTTGGTTTTGGAGGACAGACGTAACATTTTAAGATGACAGCCTACATACCTTTTGCCTTTCATGGGTTTCTGGTGCAGTGGTATTTTTCTCCTTTTTCACATGCACAAAAAAGTGACAGTGGGAGAATAAAGCACGTCTCAAGTGAATTTTGCATTGGGGGAGGTCAAGTACATCAAATTATTCAAGATTAAGCCAAATTCTATCTTGAATAACTGCATGTGTAGCTGACATACTTTGTTTATTGTTCTACACAGAAACAAATTCCAAAGGCATTCCAGTGCAGCACACGGGTCAGCTTCCTAGGGTGTCATGCTACCCATACTGTTATTTAAGCATGGCATTGACCTGGATCCTATTATATTAGATGCTATGCAAATACTTCATTAAAAAAATCTGTTCAATCCCTGTCTTTAAGACTCCATGAAGTAAGTTGGATAGCATACAGCAGGAAGCAGGGTAGTAGTAGCAAGGTAGCAGTAGGATGGTAATAGGTCGGTGTGATAATGTATATATGCATCCTAACCTATTTGTTAGAATTTTGACAAAGGGCAGCTTTGTGTAGGAGTTAGAAAACAGAAGGATGGGGAGGTTTGGGAGCGTGTTGTTAAGCACAGGCAGGAAATGAGAAGATCTGATTACTCTTTCCATTCCTCTGCTCTTGACTGGCTGGAGAGGGAATGTTCCCATTTTGTTATTGAACAGGAGATGATGGATGAGGCAGACGAAATTTTGAAAAGGTTGCAAAATGTAGTTTAGGGATTGCATTTAATGTGTTGGAGCAAGGAGAGTCAGGAGAGAGAGGCTGGAATGAACAGAGCCAATATGGCATGGTCAGAGCCACAGAACAGGGGGGCGGTTTTTGACTAGGTTCTGGAAGCTGCCAGGTTACCTTTGCTGAAGGCAAATAACATTTCTGTGATTAAACCATCAGGTAATGCTAGTCAGAGTGTTAGCTCTGAGGGTAGGCAGAAGAAGTTGATAAGAAAATCCTCAAGAGGCAGAATATGTGTGTCTAAACTGAACATGATGCTGAGATTACAGGCTGGATTGATGGGTGGGACAGTTTTGTTAATCCCTGTGTATCTGTTACGTTATGTCCCTGTGAGAGGGATAAATGCAGTCAAAAGGAGAGGGAGTAGAAGCTTTGCGTTAGCTGTGCTGAGCTGGAGCATGTGGTGACATTCTGCCAGGGAGATGGGGAGAGGGTAGAGGATTCTAGTGTGAAAGGTGCAGGATCGGAGCAGGACCACAGTCCCATTCGGTAGCCTGGAGTCCAGAGGGAGATCAGGCTCAGAGTTTAAATGACTTGATAATATTCTTCTCATATTCTTATTCTTCCCAGAAGAGAGCCTGGTGCCAGCAAGAGTTAGACAGGTCCTTAAAAACCGGAATGATATCACTTGTCCTAATGAGATGCAAATAGATTGCAGCACAGTAAGGACAGAGGGCGAACAGTGAAGAGGTTGGGAACATTTCAGAAAGCGATGACGTTGGGATGATGTCAGCTAGTTTGCTTGCTTTGTTTACCGTATCATTTGACAATAACTGAATAATAGACCTAACAGACTTAATGCACTGGCCCAGTTCCATTTTGCACAGTCATAACCTGCTTTTGTAGATTCCCCTCTAGCCTCACTTTATTAGTCTTGAGCCTGCTTAGCCCACTTCTGTCTAGAGCACAGAATACCTGACGTGATTTACCTGTCTTGTACCATTTAGGAAATTTTGACTTTGCTGTATTTTGAGAGCAATAATTACGGTTCTGTCTTTTTGTAATGCAATAATTTTGATTCTGGCTTGGTTTTCTGTGTGGAAGTGGCTCTGTATACTAAATAACCAAGTTAGCCACTGAACCAGCCTTTGATTAAGTGACAGAATGTAATTCCGAAGTGACCTTCTCCCTAAGGGCTGATCTTATTGTGCTACCTTGTGAGACAGAACATAAGAATTAATATGCTTCATAAATACTTTTTTTTTTTTCTCTTTTACAGTAGTGATTAAAAAATACTGAGCAAAAAATGCGTTCAGGGAAGAAAGAGACCTCTTAATTGTTTCTTAAGATACTGCCATGCTTTTATAACTCATGGAAGCAAGTGGAGTCATGGTGTCTAGCTGGTGCACTGAGAGAGAAAAGCATATTCGGCTTTGTGAACCTTGAGTGCTGTTCTGCATTTGGGAACAGAAGGAAAGAAATCAACTTTTCCTTTGAGTTTACTTGCTTTTTAATTTTTTCCTTTTTCTCTTTTTCTTTTTTCCCCTCTTCTGGGTTTTTTCCTCTTCCTTTTGCTTTTTTTCTCTTCTTCTGTTTTCCTCTTTCTTTTTCTCTCTTGTTTGTTTTTTTTTTTAAAGTGAGGGTTAGAATGGCTCTGTTTGGAATATATTCGGCTCTTTATGAAGCAGCAAAAATAGTAAATTTTTAAACACTTGGAGAGACAGTGTCTCCTACATATAGAAAGTTGGCAAGTGATCTGTTGACTGATTCAGCAGCCTTTCTTCTGCCTAACAAAGGTTTTAACACTCAAAGTCATTTGGAGGCCTGGCTGGATTACAGCTGAGTCAGGAGGAGTGCAGTGACAGGTTAACTTGCTGGAAAGACACACTGCTATATTTTTGACAATGCATGTACACAGTCCACAGAAGTTTTATGGATATTTACCTAGTTTTCTTACAGATAAACCTGCCCAAGACCGTATCCAGAACACTTACATTCCTCAGAAAAACAAGAGGCTTTACATGACGTACCCGTGCATTGTGTGTTCAGAAGGTTTATGCCTGTATGAAATCGTGGAAGGGTTAGCCTGACACGTTCCTGCATGTGTATTTATACATGTCTGAAGTGGGTAGCCTTAGGTGTGATTTAAAAGACCAGGTGTGATTTAAAAACTTCTGTTTCACTTCTGGCCTCTCCCTGTTTTGGGGTTTGTTTCTGTGGTGCTTTGAGGGGTTTTTTTTGCCTTTTAATTCTGCAAGGGCAAAGCTGGAAATTACCTATCCAACTGGAACTTTAGTGCAGAAAACAAACAAAAAAAGTCTCCCTTTTTGCGAAGATGGACTTACTGTCCCTTCTCTTGACTTAGTTGAGATAGTAGCTGTTGTAATCTTTTTGACCAGCAAAAATACTGTAATTTAAGTTTACCTGAATCACACATTTCTTTTTCTTCTTCTTCTTCAAAATGAATTACTCGTTCAGTTTGCGAGGCCTTTATAGGCTGAGTCATATCACGAAGGCATAGTCTGCGGTAAGAGATTATATACTTCCTCTCTGCTACCCCTCAGGGGAGCCTGTGCATTTATCTCTTTGTGATATGATGGAACTGTGGAGGCTAATGAAAGATGAACCGTTCAGTTGCTGCAGCCAGCTTTAAAAATGATGCATCTTGGCTATTTTATTTTTTTACATAGAAGTTGTTTTGTGTATGAGAGGAAGAGGTGTGGGATGCTTTTGTGCAATTCTTTATGCACGCTGTGAGAGGCTAGCTACATAAACTCATATAAAAACAGTTCTGTGCTACTATGTGGAATTTGTTCCCTCCCTTGAGAATTTCGTGCACACCACAACTTCAGCATTGGCAGTCTTAGGAAGAATAAGCAAAGGCAGTGACTTCATTTATTCTTTGGAAGGGTGACATAACTGCACATTAAAATATTAATTCCAGAGATGAGAGAGTGGTGCAGTGGAGTTCTAATCCAGACACATGGACTCATATCCTGTTTTAGATCACATGTGAAAATGAGTTAAGTGATCTAATCTTAGCAGCTATTTGTTCATCTCTCAAAATCATTGCATAGTTATCAACTGGCAGCTTTCGCACAGTAGAAGAGGGATTTCTATGGCTTGTTCTGAAGTCTTTTGGTTAATGTGTTTTGCAAAATTTGTCTAATAGTTGTTGGTATGAGCCTGTGTTTAGCCTTCATTTAGAAAAATCCTACTAGGCAACCCAAACTCAAGCCACCGTCAACTTACCCTCCCCCTGCCCCACCCCCACCGGTGAGAATTGGGCCAGATACATTCTCATGGTCTGAAAAGATAATTTACGTAGACACACCAAATAAAACACAAATTTTGGTTAATAGAGAAAATGCACTCATCTCAATGAATATTTCTGGCTAAGTTAAGGTAACCATGAAGCGTATGAAGTCTGCTTGACTGAAAATGCTGAGGTCTTGTTTCTTGGACATAAAGCAAGGTAAAGTATATGGCTTACTTGTTATGGTTTATGTGCTATTTCTATGTTCTATATCTGTTCCCTTATGAAATAATGCCTCTTTACCAAATGGTCTAGAGTGGCAGAAACCGTTGCTTGAGAAAACTTTCAGGCTTTCTATTTATTTTTTTTTCTCCCCAACCATCTTGTAGAATTTATTTCAGATTTGATTCCTGCTGTCAATTGCCTTGCAACTTTTCTATTAGGTTGGGAATTCGAATTCTGCTCTGTGTCGCAGTGGTGAAAATACAGAATAATACCATTTATGGTAGCATTAGTTTATGTTTCTACTGAGAAAAACAAAAGAGGCTGGTCTTGGTGTTCTAAAATGGAGCACTAAATATAAAAATGCTCACTTTTAATGCAGACAGCAGTAAGTAGGTGAACTTACCTTCTTCCCTACTTTTCTCTTCAACTTTGTAACTTTCAAAGAAGTGAAAGGAACGAGATCTTTATTTATGTATTTGATTTATTTTATTTTTCCTTTCCCCTCTAATTTCTCTCTGCTTTTTCTCCTTTCCTGGCAGTAGCTATTCAATAGTCAGAGCTATGATATTGCCATGTGGCTTCTAAGAGTGGGGGCATGCATACCTATGCATGTGAAACTAGTGTAGTCTCTCAGTAAATTTCAGCAGCCTGAGCACGCCATAGAATAGGTAATTTGCGGTGGTTCTCCACAACTGCTTGTAATATTGCTGTTTGTCATCTCCTTCTGTGCCAAGCAGTGAGGTGCAGCTTAGTTAAGGATAAATTAGCCTTTTGGGAAATGATTGTCTATGAGCTGCTGCTTTCATTTCTACCTTACAACATGCTGGAAAACCAGATGGGTCGTCCTGTCTGCCTCTCAAGTTATTTTTCTTTGCTCCACTGGAAAGTACACAAGGATGCTAAACCAGTTGTGAAATGACCTTCTAAATCTTTCTAGCCCTGCTTAATTACATGTATCCTTCATTGTTTACTGAGTGCTTAATCACTTACCTTGTAAGCTAGTTAGATATTCATTTTAATTCTTTGCACATTTCAGTTTTTCAGAGCTTAGATTGGTGCTGTTTGATGGTGATGTGGAAAAAGCAACCTAGCTAGTTGCCATATTAAGCAGTGATTAAAATCTAGCTATTTCTCTCACAACCAGATAATAATTACTGATACTGAATTAACACCAGCCTGTAAGAGCAGAATCTACTCTTTGCTTCCATAACTCAGAAGTGGTTATACAAATGAAGCTTATGCGTAATCGAGAGACAGGATAAGGAGTGCTGGGCTTCCTGCAGAAAGAAGGAAAAACGCAGCACTATTTCGTAGCATTATTTTAAGCTGAGGTAGCAACTGTGTGGTACAATAGCAGAAGTTACAGCTGGAGTAGCAATCTGACATGTTCTCTCCAACTTGAAAACTTAAAAGGTGATATAATAGATGCCCCTCAGGCATTGTAAGGTGAGACCATCTATTTCAGATGCATAAAAATACCTGTTACAGATTTATTGCATTTTGAGAACAGAGGATTCACTTTGAAGTACGGTTTTGGATTTGAATGTTTCCGAAGTGACTACATAGATCCTTTAGGTAGAGAGCATATATTAGCAAAATAAAAGAATACAAGATAGAGGAAATTGGAAGGGAAGGTGTAAATGCTGAATGTGGCTGTCTGACCTGACATCCCAGTCTTACTAGTTCTCACTTGGGCCATATTATTAAAATACCACTCTCATATAGTTCCCTTGCTTGTGTACTCTGTGCTTGCTCTCTGTCACTTGCACGGACAGAGAGAAACGTGAACTCACTCTCCAAGTGGGTTCATGGATTGTGGAGCCCTTGGACAGAGTTACCTGCTTTAAATGCCTGAATTTGACCACAGTGTAAGGCTGAGGACTATGTCCCACTGAACCCGTTGTGTTTTGTGTGTGCATGTGCACATACAGGCACTTGTATGCCTGCTCTAGTACATCCTTCCAAACGTATAACTGGTGTCAAGCTCAGGAGATGCAAGGGGATGTAGTGTGTTTATTTCCCACTCATCTCTAGAGAGGCTTCCTCTCAAAGTTGTTGAGAAGTGCAAGAAAATTACGGGGGTGGCAGGGGTGGAGACTTTACTGAATAAGACCTGCCCAGTTGGCATCTTTCAGAGGTGTTAGAAATACCATCCTCTTAGGTAAATTTACACCTCTAAAGAAAGGGGAAGCTAGACTTCCCTCATTGTATGCTATAGCTTGTACGCTTTGTCTTCTATTTTCACTTTGATTTGAAGGAAAAGTTTGAAGGCGTCGAGGGCAAGACTTCTGAGGAGTTGCTGAGGTCACTTGGTTTGTTCAGCTTAGAGAAGACTGAGGGGTAACCTCTTTGCCATCTACAACTTCCCCAAGACAGGCAGTGGAATGAGAGTCACTGACCTCGCCCTGGTGACCAGTGATAGGACATGGGGAAATGGAATGAAGCTGTATTAAGGGAAGTTCAGATTGGACATTAGGAAAACAGTTATTTTTCACTGGAACAGGCTCCCCAGGGAAGTGGTCACAGCATCAATTCTGCTGGAGTTCAAGAAATGTCTGCGTGATGCTCTTAGTGGTATGGTTTAGTTTTAGGCAGTCCTGCGAGAAGCAGCTAATGATCCTTATAGGTCCCCTCCAATTCATGTTATGCTACAGTTCTGTGAAATATGAAGAGCTTTTAGTTCTTCCTTTGAACTAAAATAAAGTAATTTTTGCAAGCTTTTCTACAAAATCTAAAATAAATCGGTGTAGTTATAATTTGATGTGCTCATGTGTATTTTTAAGGCTGGATATCAATAAGTGTGCCATTAACAGATACGTTCAGAGCATTACAGGTTCTTGAGAAAGCATTTCAAGTCAACTGACTGTCATTCTTAACAGGAAAGAGATGCTAAGCTCTTTCCCCCAGAGATCCCAGCAGAATCCACAGCTGCAGTAAACAGAGCAGGTGACTGGATGTCACTGACACTGCACACAGCTATAGCTGAAAGATCATTTATCTTCAAGGTAAAAAGATTTAGCTCTCACAGACCAACTATTCATCTATGACAGTCCGGAGAAGGTAAGGTATGGCATGATTTCTAATTCAAATATTCCTTTTTGTCTCATTTTGTTTTTGGAAAAGTAACATGGCATTGTGTTTGTCTTCAGGACCCCTTACCAAATTTCTGAATGCTTAGGAAGTTTTTGACATGAATAAGACTGATAGGTAGTAGGACTTTCTAGAAGGGCATGCAGTGATAAAACAGGGGGGAATGGTTTTAAATTGGAAGGGGGGAGATTTAGATTGGATACTAGGAAGAAAATCTTCACTATAAGGGTTGTGAGACACTGGAAGATGTTGCCTAGGGAGGTGGTGGCTGCCTCCTCTCTGGCAGTGTTCAAGGCTGGGTAGGATGGGGCCTTGAGCAGCCTGGTCTAGTAAGAGGTGTCCCTGCCCATGGCAGCGGGGTTGGAACTTGAGGATCTTTGAGGTCCCTTCCAACCCTAACCATTCGATGATTCTAAATTGTGTGCACCGAGGGTTAGAAACCACTGCTGTTATAAAAAATGTAACAAACTGTTTAGGAACAGACACCGGGCAAGGGAATTTTCTTGCACTTTCTGCATCTTTGCAGGATACTTGGCTACTTGCAAGCGCCATTCTATCTCTGTGCCTTAACACTGAGCGCTGTTTTGAGCAAGATTATAGGCTGCAATGTTTAAATTAGGAATGGCCTGCTGAAAATCATAGAACTTAATTTTTAGTGATGGGTGAGTGAGACAGTGTCAAGGCCAGGGAGTAAAAACCACATTTAAAAAAAAAAAAAAAAGAAAAAAATAAAAAAGTGGGAAGCAGAATAGTAATATGAAATACATTATTTATTGAATGCAGAAGTGTCCTATTTGGTTTCTGGGTTTGTCAAGAATCTAAATAATCTTGAAAACTTGAGTCTGGAAAACTTCCTCCTTAGCCTGTGCTTACATTCTTTGTCTGCCGTTTTTAGCTACTATTGTTAGAGAGATATTAATTTCAGGAGCCCAGCTTTTCATAATAGCAAATGTTTCTAAGGGCATTTAATTAACATAAATCAACATGCATGAAGTTTAAAATATCTCAAACCCACTGAGCTTTAGTAACTAGGTCTTCTTCCTGGCAAGCCCTTGTAAGAACACCTATATAGGTTTGGCAGTTGTACTGGGACACCAGTGAGCAGTGTATGTCAAGGGAACCAAAAGCCAGTTCAAAATAGCGGGGTGTTTTTAGTCACAGAGAGATGTTTTCTCCCCTCCTTCTCTTCTTTGGTGCTCATAGCTTGTGCTGCTGGGAGGAGAAAGGTTTTTCTGCTGGTTCTGGGGAAGGGCATGGTGAACCACAATGTTACTTCTGGTTTTGACAGGGTGGTCTGTCATCCAGTGCCTAATACTAAAGCTGTCTTGTCTTCATCTCTTAAAACCCATCTCTTATAAGTATATCTTTTGAAGTGTCCCTGGAGGGAAGAATCAACAAGTCTGATTTTAGCTCTTTATCATCTGCCCTTTAATTACAGAGATTAGTGCCAAATCCTTGAATTTGGCTTAAAACTGGGGAGAAGGAGGAAGACATAGAACATCAGTGTGATGTGTTCATTTTAGCTAGTCTGTCAGGTAAATAAGTAAGATGCCACCCTGTCCTCAGGCTCGCATAGCTGCTGTTCCAGGAAACCAGTAGAAGGGTGGGAATGGAGTTTGGTTTAATTCTGATTCTGCAGATCTTTACCAGGATCAATTAACAAGAAATGGAGTAAGTAGCACAAGCACAGCTCAGCACTCTGCGGAAAGACCAGAGATATTTTTGAGGAAATAGGAGAAACATGCTAATACCATTCCAGAAAGCTTCTGAGCTTCATGCTCTTTCTCCAACTTTAATTTGAAGTTCAGTTTGAGCTGTAATTGGTGCTAATGCCAGATTTCTGGTATTTGGAGAATCAGTTGCACTTACAAAAGTGCTTTTTTTAAATGTAATATACCTAGGAACAATGATATTTTGTATCTGGGAACAATATAATCCCACTCTGTTTGCTTTGGACAGAATTTCTGAAATGTCTTTTTTTTTTCTTTCTTTTTTTTTTTTTCTTCTATGCCTTTCAGAATGTTTATGCTGTCCCTGCTAGGTTAATTTTTGTGTACTGACTGTCCTGATACCAGTATAATTTAGCTATGAGGGATGCAGGAAGTGCTCAGGGATGATAGATGTCTCCTGTGTCCTGCTATCTGCAAAGTCTTCAGACTTCCAAATCTGATTGTATTTTTTTTGAGGAGTTATATATTAATTCAGAGATTTTGTCATAGAATCATAGAATCATAGAACAGTCTGGGTTGGAAGGGACCCCAAGGATCATATAGCTCCAACCCCTCTGCCACAGGGCCCCATCCAACCTGGCCTGGAACACCTCCAGGGATGGGGCACTTTGTCATTTAAGTGTTTTCTCCTACATTCTCTGAATATTGTTTTTTGTGCTGAAGTGTTTCTGAAAAGAGAATTCCATTCAGGAGGAGCCCCTAGGTGTAGATTTCAATTTGAAATTTCAAAGTGTTACATACTTTGCCCATGTCGTGCATTTCTTGTGTTTCTTCTTACTGTTAAGCACAACAACTATCACTTGACATCACATTAATTGATTTAACAGATGAAATGTCAGCAGAGTAAAAACTGCAGTTTTTCTTGCTAACGTCAGTTTAAGCATGCTGCACAGCCCAAATGCTTCACAATATACCCTTCATAACAAAACAGGGTTTTTATGTCATACTCTTTTAAAATGTGTGTGTGTATATATATATATAGATATCTATATATTTCATATACTGCTTTAATATTGTTTTAAAAAGCAAATTAATCTTTCTGTTTTGATGCTAATTGTGGCACTAACTACCATAATTGTTAGCATCATGGTAGCCCAAATCTATGAAAATCATTGTAATGTATTTGTAAGGCTGGTTTTAAAATCACAGGACTGTAATATTCATCTGGCTGCAGCAAGTGGACATAGATCTCCTCTGATAGCCATAACAGTCTATTTTTATAAGTAGACCTCATTTGTAACAGATGACTCAAATCACAAAGCCTCTGCAGATTGGTCCTTGTATAAATTTAAACAGCTCACTTGTCTGTTTGAGTAATCATGTAGCGGAATATCTCAAATCTCTTTTAAGTCTGTGTGCTCTCTTTAAGACCAGCTGTGCTTTTTTACTGGGGACTGGCAAGTATATGTTGGTATTTATACATACAAACTCCGTCTAGCCCCGGAGATCGAATATTCAGGTGGACTGCATATAAATATGTCAGCATTATACCTTATCCTCTTTGCCTGATTCTAAGGAAAAAAATACTGTTCTACTTAGCTGGTAAAACAAAGGAAAGAATTATGCCATGCTTATTTTTTAACAGAGTTTCCTAATTCCATTAACGCTAAACAGATACCCATTGAACAGCCCCCATGCCAGCACATGCTTCCCGTATAAGGGAAAGCAAGCTATGCATAGTTATTCCTCTTGTTTCTTTCAGTGCAAAATACTTCTATTACATAAAATGCTGTGTGATGATCCTCTGACCTGCCGATACGTATGCCATTACCTGAGCAGAAATATTAAGCTAAAGGAATACCAGTTTGAGAACAGAGAGTGACCTTACGCTGCAAAGCCATGAAATCATCACCAGTTTCTCATGTTACTGCTGTTCCTGTTCTGACAAGTGTTTAACTGGATGCTTGTCGGTGTCTCCAAGGATGATGAATCCTCTTTTTAACACCTTGAACACCTTGTGAATACAGAGGAATTGTAGTTCATGTGTTGCAGCATTCTTATAGCTGGGAACCCAGGAACTGTCTTATCGGCACATAGGAAACATCCACGTGATGTAGGATGTTGTGCTGCTGGTCACTGAGGTTGGGTTTAATTACCAGCAAATTCTAAATGCCCCTAGCAGTGTTCTCAGACTTTTAACAGTAGAAAAGTGTGGGTCTGGCTGCTGTTATCAGTCTTGTACATCAGATATTTTGGCTTGCATAGGTACCTTTTATGTACTTAGGTTTGGTCTGTGTTTTTTTGGTTTGGTTTGGATTTTGTGTTCCATTTGTTTTTTGGTTTTTTTATTTTTTAGTGTTGATTGGTTGTTGAGTTCTTTTTTTTACGCATTTCCAGAGATTTAAGGAAATTTCTCTCAATGCAAGAGGTGACCTAGTAGGGATTTTGTGATCTTGGATTTTTTTTTTTTTTTACTTTCTGAATCACTTTAAGCAAGTTTAGAGCTCCATGATTTGGTGGAAGTAAGTTCTAGCCTGAGAGGAAGCCAGTTGTTCTTTGCTACCTTTTGTACCTCTCTTCACCTTTGGACCCTTTGTTCTCAACTGCAGCAGGCAATGGGAATCAATGGAGCTTGACTGTTGAGGAAAATCAACCAAATCCCTATGTGGGGGAGGATGCAGTTATCAGTGTTTTCCCCAGATTAAAACTAACATCATAGTGTGTTAAAAATAAAACAAGAAGATATTGCTGACCCATATGGAAATTGTCAATTGAAAGTTAAAGTTGAAATATTATCGTAATTTATTTTGTTTGTCATTGCCATATTTTTAAAAAATATTTGTTGTCTTTTGAATTAGCTACAGCAGCAGATTTGCCAGGGATGATGAATTGCCCATTTTAGTGTTAACTGAGAGGATTCAGCAAAACTATTGTTGAAGAGGATATCTTACTTAATCAGTCATTAGTGTCTCTTCATATGTGAATTTGTCAATCAGTATCTACTGTTTCCTCCTTCTTAATAAACTTTGAAATAACACGCTATGTAAACCTGCATCAGAATGGGTGAAACTGAGCCAAACCTTAAACAACAAGAAAAAAACACCTTCTAGGTGTGTTCCTTGTTCTCATATTCTGTTAATCCTTACCGAGGTTTTTAACAGAAATTAATATCATTGCCTATCTTTAAATAAATTGTTTTATATCTTTGTAATATAAACAGCTCTCCCATTTCCTTTCCTTTTCAGTTACACTTTAAATGGTATTATTTCTATTATTTTCCACACTTTTAAAGCAGTAGTTGATATGCTTACCTTGAGGCTTATCTTTAATACTACATATTCTCTATTTCTATGATTCTCCTCTATTTAAAATATTTTTTGAGGTGAAATTGAACTACTGTGACACATAGTCTTGGTTTTGGAATCAATATGCTGTTTACAGTTACAGAAGTTCTCACCTCCGTTTAAGGTGGGGGTTTTTTGTTAGCTACAGATACAGCCTGTCCATAGGCTGGTATGAGAAGGATTTGCTTATTGTATTACATTACTTGCTAGATCTTGGCTGTTATGGAACATTACTGTGATGACTACCAGAACTAAACATAATTTGTTATTTTTTTTTCCTGTACCATTTGTCCCAGTGTGTTCAATTTAAAACATGACTCAGGTACACGTATGTTCTACGTCAAGATGAGATAATGTGAAAGGGAGCTGCAGTTCAGAGAGACAATAATAATCATCACCATAAATACTGTTTGCAGTATCATCATCTGTGTGTCAGTTCAAGGTGTCACTGGCACTGTAAGAGAATAGTAAAGCAGGAGTCTTACCCAAAATATGTAGTCTCTATGTTCTTATTTTTTGTGGGCCATTTTCATTACTAATGGGCATGCTTGTGCTCTGTGGGACTTTAACTATTGCAATGCCGAGCCCTGAAGCACAAGAAGGAGTAGGAAGTGCAGATTTGGGCGTATTCCCTCCTATAGAGGAAATTCCCTCCAGGTCTCCCCAGATGTAGGAGGTGATTGTGATTCCACCTCCTGGTAACCTTTTGCCTTACTCTGGAGGATGTTTTTCATGGTGCTTGGTACTTCTTCCAGGGTCTTTTACTCTTTTTTTTTTTTCCTTCACCAATTGCACTGGACAAATACGATCAGATTCAGTGTTTTCCCCAATGCACTGTATTTTCATAGAAAGACATTTAAGTCACTGCTGAAACTTAAAGGGTTTTTTCCTGAAAAGTCTTATATCCTTAGCCGTGTTTAAAATGTTTTCCCTGGAATACAAACACTCCATTTCTGTTTCCTACCGTTTTCTCACTGATTGGTAAAAGAGGAGATTTTTCAGTGAATTACGGCTAGTGTTGCATTTCTTCAAATAGGAGTATTTGTGGATTTCTTGTTTTTACAGGAGTGTATTTTACCTGTTCTATCTCATTAGAAGGAAAACTAACATCAGCACAGCAAAAATGAACGTTTTAGATCGCTAATGTATATTGCCTTTCAGCACACTTTAATTAAAGTGGCGTTTGTTTGTCCTTTAATATCACCATTCCCTAATCGATGTACTGAGCAAGCACCATGGTGACAAGATAAGTTGCTTTGTTTTGTTCCATATGTCTATGTTCCAAATTTTCCATAGTTTTAATTGGTTCCCTGCAGAATAACATTTACAAGCATATGGTATGGAAAATGCTGACTGCATTTGTTATCATATATTTTAGTACATTGGTGGCACTAGATCACTAAGCCTTTAAATGTGATTATGAGGTTATTTAATGCAGTCAATAGTGTGCTTAAAACACAGTGAAAATTGCAGTGAGCCAAATGGTATCAAGGAAATATGTTTGAATGCCTTTTTAATGCTTCAAGCCTAGATGGGGAAGTCTGATTCAGATAAAGTTTTGGGCAATGTTTATGCTGTAACATACTTTGTCACATAAAAGTAATTTGGAAAGGTCAGTAGACGCTGCTTGCCATCACAAGAGGAATGTGTGTAGGAATATGGAATGTGGAAAAGGCAATATACGTACCTCGTCAAAAATTACTGACTTCTGAGGAAACACACTGGCATTAGCTGATGAAATGTAATGCAGGATCACCTCTTAAATCTCAGCTATCTGACTTTGGATACATCAGCACTACATTTTTGCACCATTTCTGCTCTGGCAGGAGATGGCCAATGCAAAAGAGAACACAATTGGCTGAGAAGACCCCAGTCACCTTAGCATATGTGAAAGTCAGATTTCAATGATACTGATGTAGGTGTTGGGTTATGCCTTTTTTGATTGTGCTGGAGGGGAGGGAGTGTTATGTTTGAGAACAGTTGAACTGGATTTCTTCCTGAAACAAACTGACAAAAGTGCTTCCAGACTGCTCCAAGAAGTGCTCAGTGGGTCATTGTATTAATGAGCTTTTTGGATTTCTTGAGCAGACTGGGAACTCAGACACAGCCCAAATGATCAGAGAAGGATCACCCTAAATGTGGAGATTTCTGATGGATGGATTACATTCTTTGTGTTTGGATTCAAGAGGGACCATATCCCTTCTGTCCTGAGCCTGAACACAACCAAACTTATGAAATAAATTACTTTCAAATTTCTACTGCGTTAATGTCATCCATGTAAAAGAAAGAGTATTAGATATCAAAGCAGCACAAGTTCTACATTTATTAGTGACTACATGTACCTTGAAAAGCTTGTGAACGTTAAAAGAAATAGAAGAATGTGCTTGTGCATTTCTTCTTGCTCGTATGCAATACATACGTGGTTCTGATAGCAGTATTACGGTGAGGGCGATACAGGGATCTAAACAGTATAGATATAAGCAATTACTGTATGAGTAAAAAGGCAGTCGATTCTCAGAACAGAGCATATGTTTCTATTTCTGTAACATCCCAAATAAAAAAGAAGATGTGACAGTTTCATTCCGAGTATTCATTTCTTAGTGCACTGTCATTTCACTAACAAGCACAGTGTTGCAAGACAGTTTTTAATCTGTGCTCAGCTTCTGCAGCAAATCAACCCACTATCTGTCTCTCACAAAGACACTTGGACTTAAACATGTTACAATAATAGAATTCCCTCATTGAAAAAGAAGCTGCCAATAATAAGAAAGGGCTTTTGAGAAAATTTTTCGGGGAAGGATGTTTGCATCAGGCATAAAGGACAGCAGAGGAGTACTTGTTAATTGGTTTCTGATTTTCAGTGTGGGAAAACAGTGACTAAGATAATACTAAAGTAATAATACAACAAAACAAAACAAATTAAACCCCACCCCTGCATCTTTTCTGAGGCAGTTTTACCAGAGAATGAGTAAAAAGTCAAAGACCTTTTAGAATTATAGTGCGATAAAAACCTGTTGTACAATAAAGGCAAAATCCTGATCGTCTCTCCAGCTATCATTTTCTCTCTCAGCTGGAGGTGTGTAATATATGTTAAGATAGGTCACTGGTGAGAAGATGGTGTCTATGACTCTGTTGTTAGCATGGAGTATTTGTTTGTCTTGAATCACTGAAGAAGTTTACACAGAAGGTCTGAAAATAATGGAAATGTGAAAATGTAGCCATGCATAACGTTTGTGTTTAAGTTATGTAGTCACATATACTGTCTGTGACACAGTGAAAAATTGACATTGCAATCTGATGCAATGAAATGAAAAAAGGAAAGAACAGAGTAAAGCTGGCTTATATTTTGCGCATATCAACACAGAAAATTCAGTCGCATTATATGGCCACTAATAGTATTTCTACTGAGCTGTTGGCTCACTTTAGGGTATGGACTCCTGTTCAGCTTAGTGCATATCATCTAAGGGCTACATTGCCTTAAGAGAAGCTGAATTCCAAAGGCTCCTGTACAGCACAGTGTTCATGTGCCTCCTAACACTTGCTAAATTGATTGTCAGTTGCAAAGTTGTTTCTACCATTTTAAAGAAGCAGCTGAGCTTTTTAATGACTCCGAGGTGTGATGTTAAATCTGTGACAGAGGCAGGTAAAAGAACTACATTATTTGAGTTTAATTCCCTTGCCTTCACCAAAACAAAATAAGCTGTTTCACCAATATGCTTTCTCTTTGCTTTCTGTAATTGATTCAAATCCTGCTGTGTATGATGTAGGGGGTTATTGGTATCAGCCACCTCCTGACACACCACAGAACTGATAAAATTACTTTCATAGAATCATAGAATGGCATGGGTTGGAAGGGACCCCAGGGATCATAGAGCTCCATCCCCCCTGCCACAGGCAGGGCCACCAACCTCAAGCCTGGATCTACACAAGGTTGCCCAGAGCCCCAGCCAACCTGGCCTTGAACACTTCCAGGGACAGGGCATCCACCACCTGAACAGGCAGCCTGTTCCAGCACCTCACCACTCTTTCTGTAAAAAACTTCCCCCTAATATCTAATCTAAACCTTCCTTCCTTTAGTTTTAATCCATTCCCCCTTGTCCTGCCATTGCTTTCTGCTTCTAACTCATTTGTTTTTAATGTTCCAAGGGCTACCTTGATTCTTTAGTAAGCCAAATAATTCCTAAAGGAGATCAATACATTGGAACCAGTTGCCCAGAGAGGTGGTGGAGGCCCAATCCCTGGAGACATTCAAGGTCAGGCTTGATGAACTTCTGAGCAACCTGATCTAGTTAAAGGTGTCCCTGCTTACCCTGTGTGTGTGTGTGTGGACTAGATGACCTTTAAAAGCCCCTTCCAACCTAACGCATTCTATGATTTTGTTCTGTGCTTCTACAAGTACTATCAAGTCCTGTAAGCCGATAGGCATCCCACTCTCACCTTTGTATGTAAAGTGCCAAGTGAGGAAGGAGAGAAAAGAGAAGTTGTGTCACTTGACCTGAAAATGAAAGGGACCTATGCAAGGACTTGGACACTGAAGATAACCTGGAAGAGGAATATTCATGTTGTGTAGCAGAGCTGGATTGCTGTGGGCTCTCTTGCTGGTAACTCAGTTACTAGGTGAGAGTACTAATCCTGCATTGAACACATTAGTTTCAACAACAGAGTTTATGCAGGATAAAAGGAAGAGGGGAACTTTTTTTAATTTAGTAACTTCTCAGATAGAGAATCCTATTGACAGGCTGTGGAAGTACTGCTGATTCAAGCTGAATTAATCATTCTACTGGGAACATTATCCTTTTTCAGCCATACGAAAATATATCCTGTTTTGTCTTGGCAGGAAGGGCAATCTGATATCTTTATTGACCCTACAGTAATTTAAATACATTTTTCCCCCTCCTCACCTTGTTAATCTTGTATCATAAAACCTTAAATTTCTTTAATCCCCTAAAACAAAGCATGTTCAATATCTGCCTGACTTAACAGAAGTTTTGTCTTGATGTAACTGCAAAATTGGGATCAAAACATGTGGTGCCAAAGTCATGTTTCCAATATTCCTGTGTACCACATATATGACCCTTTTTGAAAAACAGATTCTATTGGATACACTCTATACTTGTACCTCATGATCCAGAGGTGCAACGGCACTCCAGCACTCTGCCAAATCAGAGCATGTTGCTAACGCAGAAATACTGAACTGAATTCTCAGCAGCAATAGCTGACCGTGCCAATTCTTGACGAGAAATGACTGGGAAAAAGAGCTGCTGTCTTGTGGAAATTTCAGGAACAGTGTAGAGATATGACTTGTTGCCTGGCTGATACGCCAGATAGTTAACTTGTCTCATTCTGATTTGAAGTTGTGAAGGATCAACATGCTTCTATGGAACAGTTTGATTTTGGGAAACAGCATTTTAAAATAAACTTCTCTTTAGCAAGCTCATGGCTCTTAAATATGGCCTTTAAAACCTTAATGTCAGAAGACCAATACTGCTTGTTCAACAAGGTTACGTTCAACCTCCTCTGGGAAGTGCAGTCACCATCAGAGGGGAGTGCAGCTAAAACCAAGTAAAAATGTGTGTATCAGTTAGGCTCCAGGTAAGTCCTACAGTTACGACAACTAAGGCCTGAAGACCTTTTTCTAATATTTATTACAGCCTAGTCATAGTTTTTTAGCATCACATCTTATTCGGCACAAAATATCAGGTGATATTTTATGCCTATCCAGCCATTTCTGAGTGCTACATTGAATTTTTATGACCTTTCCACTTATGGTGGTTTTGGGGTTTTTTTTTGCAAGGTTGTGTATCCTACATGAAAGCAGATGGTGTGGATTTAGAAAATTGCCCATTTGTTTTATTATATTTTGTTTTTCTAGTGGAATTGATGTTTGCTGTGCAAGGCATTTTTTTTTTAGATCCATAAGTGAAGCAACATTGTTCAATACAGATCCAACAGGTAATGATTAAAATATGGCATACTTGAGATTTTCTCTATTAAATTATGTTCCTTAGGGAAGGACCTACTATGTAACTGTGTATTGTACAACTATTACAGTAAGCTACAATACATACTATATACAGTACGTGATAAATGTGATACTTCAGGGGCAAGGAAATACAGTGTTTTTTCTTCTGTCCTCAA
This sequence comes from Porphyrio hochstetteri, assembly GCA_020800305.1. Classification (NCBI taxonomy): domain Eukaryota; kingdom Metazoa; phylum Chordata; class Aves; order Gruiformes; family Rallidae; genus Porphyrio; species Porphyrio hochstetteri. The sequence goes on along the minus strand of CM036938.1, from coordinate 42,565,039 downwards.
AAGCAAGGCAAACCAAAAGCTTATCAGAATAAGAGACCATTTTTTTTTTCTGGGCCAGTATAAACCTTTTTTATGAAAAAACTTATGAAATATTAAGCTAACTTGAACTTTGCATGAAATATTAAATTAACTTTTCATTGGCTTAAAGCCATTTCTGTGACAGTGAACAAGGATAATCAACTTAAAAGCCGTGAGGCCAACAGTAGCACTGCGCGATAATATAAGGCAAATGCAGGGTGTACTCCAAATGACTACTCAATAAATTGTACCTTTGGTTTGGAGGTACAGTTCCAAAGCTACTGAATAGGTACAAAAGTCTTCTCTCATATAAGTAGGTGACTTAAAATCTCAGTTGGAATATCGTCCTTGGTCCAGGTAGTTTCACTTTTTCCCTATGCGTCTTCAGGAAAGCTAACGCTATCTGTGTGGCCATGCTCCTTTGTTAGTGCTTCATTCTCAAGGTTGCAAAAGCTTTCAGCGTTGCATCTGACGCGGTATTATTATGTGACTCTGCAGCTTCTTCTTTATTAATATTCTTCTGTTGAGCCAGATAGCTCCTTCCTTCAAAGAATTACAATCCTTGACAAGTGCTGTCCTATCCTGTGCAGCAAAATGCAGTGCTTTCAATGCAGTTGAATGACAGAAGATCCAGTGAGATTTCAGGTAAAAAGCAAACAGTGGCCCAGAAAGCAAGGCTGTGTGTGGCTGTGTGTGTGCGTGCATGTGTGAGTGTTTTGTAGGGGTTTCTTTCTATTTTAGAGAAAGTGCTCAGGATTTCACAGAATCACAGAATCACAGAATTGTAGGGGTTGGAATGGACCTCCAGAGATCATTGGGTCCAACCCCCCTGCCAAAGCAGGCTCCCTAGCTCATATTGCACAGATAGGCGTCCAGATGAGTCTTGAATATCTCCAGAGAAGGAGACTCCACCACCTCCCTGGGCAGCCTGTCCCAGGGCTCTGTCACCCTCACTGTGTAAAAGTTCTTCCGCATGTTGGTGCGGAACTTCCTGTGCTCCAACTTGCAGCCATTGCCCCTTGTCCTGTCCCCACAGACCACTGAAAAGGGGTTGGCCATTTCCCCCTGCATCCCATACTTAAGATATTTATAAACATTAATTAGGTCCCCCCTTAGTCTTGTCTTCTCTAGGCTGAACAGCCGCAGCTCACTCAGCCTTTCCTCATAGGGTAGATGTTCCAGGCCCTTAATCATCTTCGTAGCCCTTCTCTGGACTCTCTCCAGGAGATCCCTGTCCCTTTTATACCAGGGAGCCCAGAACTGGACACAATACTCCAGGTGGGGCTTGACCAGGGCAGAGCAGAGGGGGAGGATCACCTCCTTAGACCTGCTGGCCACACTCTTCCTGATGCATCCCAGGATCCCTTTGGCCCTCTTGGCCACCAGGGCACACTGCTGGCTCATGGCCAACCTGTCATCAACCAGGACCCCCAGGTCCTTCTCCACAGAGCTCTTCTCCAGCAGGTCACCCCCCAGCCTGTACTGATACAGTTAGTTATTCCTCCCCATGTGCAAGACTTTACACTTGCTTTTATTAAACCTCATCTGGTTTCTCCCTGCCCAGCTCTCCAGCCTGTCCAGGTCTCGCTGGGTGGCAGTGCAGTGTTCTTATCTCTCAAGATCGTTTCAGATTCTATGTTAACAGAAGAAAAAAAAAGAAGAGACAATGTAATTTTTTTCCTGGAATATTGTAATTTGATTAATATAGCCAAAGTTTTTGCAAACTGGATTGCCAGGATATGTAAGATGTTTGAAAATCAACTGTTTGATGCAGTTAAGAACCAATAAAATGTATTTTTGACTGCAGTTGCCTGAAGATCCTATTGCCATGCTAATACTTTTGTATGATTAAAGGCAACAAAACCGGGCAGATAAAGAGTTTCTTTACCTTAAGTGTCAGACTATCAGGCAAGATCTCTTACCAGATGGCAGAAGTAGCTTAATGTTTATAAATCTCTTTTTTTGGAGCATGATAAGTGAATGTTGATCTGTGCAGGTCTGATCTGAATTGAGTTATCCTGACTTGTTGTATCTGACAATGACACATCATTTTTTAATTCATTTTATTCCAGACATACGGTGTTTGTGCATTTTACCACTTATTTTTAATCCAGCTAAACAAAAACCCATCATCACTAAGAGACATCAGTGGTCTCTTACATGGTTTAATTTGAGTTACAGTTTCATCATCATCCCCTTAATTTTAATTTTAATTCTTAGAGATACTGAAGGTTCATCGCTCCTCTTGGATTTATCTGTAATAGCTGCAGGAAATAATATTTACATATGTTTGTTCATCGTTTAGATATGACTGTTCATTGGGGAGTGTAGTGATAGGGCAAGGGCAATGGCTTTAAGCTGAAAGAGGGTAGATTTAGGTTAGACATTAGGAAGAAATTCTTTACTATGGGGGCAGTGAGACACTGGCACAGGTTTCCCAGAGATGTTGTGGAAGCCCCATCCCTGGAAGTGTTGAAGGCCAGGTTGGATGGGGCTTTGGGTAACATGATCTGGTGGAGGGTGTCACTGTCCATGTCAGGGGGGTTGGAACTAGATGATCTTTGAGGTCCCTTCCAACTCAGAGCATTCTGTGATTCTATGAGAAGATGAATATTTGCAGCACTGTTCAATTTTTTTTTCATTGCAGTTTGACAGAGATGATCTTTTACCTGATGTACAGATCTCAAATTTTCTGTCCAGAACAGGATAAAACAGTATTTAACATGCTCTCACTTGTGGTCATCGCTAAGCTTTTAATAAAGTACCTGTTTTCTTCTATCAAGAAGGTTTCCTAGATTAAAACAGAATGGGGGAGATACTACCTAGCTGTCTTCAGTAATCTATTAAATTATAAATACATGGTGGTTCTGGCATCAGATAAATACCCAGTTCAAGTAATAAAAATGATTAGTGGAGAAAATGTTGTCCATGCGAATAGGTTTCGTGAGTGTGAACTTTATGTGTCACTAAATTATTGTGGTGATTATCACTGGGGAATGAGAAGGTAAATAACTCAGTAGTAACGTACTGAACTGTGTCAGGGATAGCATGTTACTGCTTATGCACCTCCCTTGGCTGGTCAGTTTTGCACGTGGCAGCTCGCAGACCATGGTTCCTGATCTATGGTTTGGAGTGTACATAGGGGAGTTGTTGCTTAGCCCAGTAGTTCTAAGCATCCTGATAACTTCACCTCTAATGGGACAGTACATACTATATACAGAAATACCAGGATGAGACTTTTAACTGTGGCTGCTGGAGATCGTCTGCAAGCCTGCTCTAGCTGTATCAGATTTTTGCTGTTTTCTAGAAATGTCTCATAGAATAACAGACTTATCACCAGTTGGAAGGGACCCAGTAAGCATCATCGAATCCAACTTATCTTTGGGAGAACACATTACTTAGGTAGATGGTATTTGTTCAGAAAATGGAGGGTTTAATTTAGGAAACAAATAGCAAACATCTTACGCTTTCCAATAGTAATTGAGTGACATTTTCGTTTGGGTTTTTTTGCTCCCTTTCTGAGTTTCCAGAACTACAGAAAGAATTAACTGTCCAAACATATTCTGCAACTTTATTAATATAAATTTATTAATAATTAATTTGGTAATAGATGGTTTGTTATTGGAAAGGGCCTCTTCAATAAATTATGCTTTCACACATTTTAATGCTGAAAATTCCTCAGACTGGTGAAAAAAGATGTGGACTATCACTTTTCTGTTTTGTCAGTGTGTCATCAGAAAGTGAAACACAGACTTAGCTGTTTGTTCTAGTCAGTTTTAGCTTTGAAATCTGTGAAATGGAAACTTGAATTACGTATTAAGACATCTTACTAGTTGACTTTGTATTTTCACATTAGTAGAATATCTGTCATATCTCATTAGAAAAACCTCATCACAGAAACACTCTGCTAAAAGTCACAAATGAGAGATTAGGGAGTGAAATGGGGTATTTGTGTGGAAATGAACAGATTCTTACTCAGGGAGAGGTAGAGTCATTAAAAGCATAAATTGTAGTAGATGAAACAGATTCTCTCCAGAGTGACCAGAGAAAAGAGTGTTCAACAGAAACCCCTGAATGCCTTCAGAAATTTGTTTTTCATTCCTTTTCCCTTGGGAAAGAGTTGGCAGTAGCTAGTAGGTCACCTCGACCGCATGTTTGTCTTAAGCAGAAATATTCCAGAACAAATCAGGAGTTCTTTGTAGGGCTAGTATGTTAACAGCCTGACCAAGAAATACACTCTCTCGCTGCTAGTCTATTTACTGTCATTTGCAAAACTCAGCTTAATAAGCTCCATCTCAGAGTTCTTGTTAAGCTCTTGAGAACAGTCAAAGGAGGTGGCCTGTCCTTCTGCAGTCTGTTCTGGTTTATATGTGTTGATGAAATTCTGGAGTGCTGGAGTTAAAAAAAACAGTTCTCAAATGGGCTAGTTGACCTGTTTGGATTACAAACAGATGGTCTCCACATCTTTCTTGTTCCACTGTGGTCTCTTTGTGTTCTGCTTTTTATCACTGTGCTTTTCTCATTTCTTCAGAAGTTTAGTGTAGGTGTTGGAAACTTTCAGCCTTGGAATTCTTCATTATTTGTGTAATTATTCTGAAGAGGTAATAAGGAGGGGTGGGATGATGGCACATACAAACGAGTGGAAGATGATGGGTTGTTTTGTTGGGTTTTTGGGATTTATTTGTTTTGTTTTATTTCCCTTCAGAAATCTGAACTCTTATTTTACTTCTAAACAGCTGTTAAGACAAAGGAGCATTTTTCATCTTTGGTAGTTCTCCCACGTGATTTTCTACAGGTTTTAGAACTGCAGTGTACCCTTGTAACAAGGCTACAGCTTACATGTGAGTGTAAAAAAACCCCACAGCTCACACATGAGTTGTTAAGACAAGTGTGCAAATTCTAGAGAGAATGCATTCTAAAGACATCACAAAAAAAAAGGCCTGTTTTTCAAAACAAAACACACATGTACCTCATGAATAGGTCTCACATTCATCAGTGAAAACTCAGATGGCTGTTGAGGATCCTTGCTAGTTCTATATGGGATAGGGTTTTGTGGAATATTTGCATCAGGAAGCACATAATTTTGTAGGTATAGAATATGTAGATATAGAGCAGAATCAGACAGGTTGATATTTTTATATTGTTTTTCACTGGATTCCTAGAGGTGGGTGACTTTTTAGATTTAATAATAAATTTATCAGTTCATTCAGTTTCCTACTTTTTGAAGGTTGAGTCATTCATTATGCAGTTATGTTGAACCTAAAGAAAAAGACTTCTGTGCACTGAATAATACTAAAAAAGGATGGCCTGAGGAACTTTATTTTCATTCTTTAGGGTGGCAGATCAGAAATATATGCTGCAGAGGAGCAGTATGACAAAAAATATATTGCAAAGAGGAAAATGGAGACAGTTTATTGCTGGTGGAGGTCTACAGCTTGAGTGTGCATATCTGTTTCAGACACGGTACACTTCAGAAAGCTATCTGTCTTTCCCAATACACAGAGGATGGAGAATAGGTGTCCTGGTTTTATTACTCAAAGGTATTTTGATGGCTGTGTTCCATATAAAGGAAGAAGAACTATGTTTCTTACTTATATCCAGGTAGAGGTAAGATTAGCCACAGTGGAAAAAAGGGTAGGTTAAAAAAAAATCATATTTATAATTATTGAGAATAATATATTAATTCTATACTTGTGTTGAAAGATTAAAATTGTACTTGATGTCCAGAATCCTAATTCAAAATAACAAAAAATACATCAGCTTGTATATGTCAACAGTAACAACAACATGTAATTGCATATTGAGATATCAACCTTAGTGTCAGTCACATATGTTTCTCAAAATAAGCCTAGCTCATTAAAAGAAAATAAACTGAAATGTTTCTGTGCAGCTAGCTTGACATTAATGAAGTGCACAAGAGAAAAACATCACCTTACATTTTGTGCATGTGTTTACAAAGAAGGTAGACATTGTTGTGTCTGTGTTGTCTTCCCAAAGTTGGGGCTGTCTTTTCTTTTCCTTATGTTTGGAAGCCTCCTAATTTTTTAAAATGCAGCACTGACTTGGTTTCGCTTGCAGGTAAGAACAACTTGAAGCCCTTAGTGCTTCATGGGCTGTGTTCAGCTTCTGAAGTGCAAGGGTGGAAGCCGTTTACTTTGGGTTACTGATTTCAGCCAAGCAAAGAAAAAAGGGAAAATTTAAACTACAACTTGCTGTGTATAGTTTCCTGTGTGTATTTATTTCCTCTCTCTCTGGGACTGTTTTTCTTCTTAGATTTGTGAGGTGTTTTGAAAAGCTTTGTCCACATGTACACAAACCTGCTCATCTGTTACTTTAGTGCTAAAGGCACTTCTGTCAGGTTAGATCTCATCTAGGTTCTAAACCGAGGCCTCTTACGAAACCCAAATTTCTTGGCTTTCTTGGGAGCTTTGAAGCCAAGGAAACATGTCTGATTCTGCAGTAAGTGCGCTCCTTCAGCCAGTGACAAAAAGGAGTACAACTGAGGACAATACCTGATAATAAACTTGTCTTTTGAAGTTTCTTGGTGATTGGGCTTTGTTTTTTCTCGTCATGGTCACTCATTGCAATTGTCTTCTAATGTGTTACAGAACAGGAGCAAACGCCTGGACAAAGTCCATGTGGTTCTTGCGAATAAATCCTGTGATTTGGATTCACTCATTTCTTCTCTGGCCTATGCCTACTTTCTGGACAAGGTAATGTTAAAAATGGACCAAAGGGTCTTACCTCATTCATTCCAGGTAGTTACAGACATCTTATGAATAAGTCAATTAAAACATACTGTAAAAACATTACTCTGGACAATGTTTTTGTTATAATCATAGGTGAGGTTTTTAAATGGAGACATTCTACACCTCTTTCCACACAAAAATTAAGTAGTGGGTACTAGGTCACTTATTCAATAGCAACAAAACATCATCCCTGCACATCATTCTTTCTACTTTCTCCTTACTAGTTTTCCCAGTGATTCTGTAGGAGCCAAACAGAGAGACGGAAGAACAAGACAAAAACCCAAAAGATGTTGTGTTCAAAAATTAAATAAAAGGCATGTGTGTGTGTGTGTGTGTGTGTATGTAGAATCAAGCAGAAAGTTCAGACTGCTTCTAATTGCTTCCTCTGTTAAACCATCTTCCTAATAAAAAACAGATCTTATTTTATGCAACTCTGACAAGTGCATGCCTGTGTTCCAGGTCAGTCCTCCTGATGTTCTTTGCTTACCCGTGTTGAACATACCAAGAAGAGATTTTAGCTACTTCACAGAGACAAGATTTATATTGGAGGAGCTGAATATCCCGGAGTCATTCCATATCTTCCGAGATGAAATCAATTTGCACCAGCTGAATGCTGAAGGGAAATTGTCTTTAACACTTGTAAACAGCAACATGCTGACAAGGTATTGCATTGTATGTAAAAGAAGATGACTTATATGGGTTTGAGCTGTCTTAAAAATTATACTTGACTTTTTTCCTGCATTAATATTATTATTGCCACATTACCACAGACCCCCTCCGAAAAAAAATAAAGTTAACATATATTTTGTTCCTCATTATGTCCAATGAATGTAACAACATAAATAATGCACCTTTCCATCGCTTTTAATGGAACTCTCCTTTTTAAGTCCCTTGTATTTTCAGATAGCTTTGATTAGACATCTTGATTTGACTTAAATAGTCTGGAATTCTCTGATCACCAGTAAATAAGAGATCAATTTTTGTTTTTCCTGCTTCTCAGTTAGCTTTCAATAAAGGCATTTAGACTCTCACATTGATTTGGAGATGGCCAGTACACTTGCCTACGTTCTGTTAAGATGGCTGCTAGATTACCGCAGGCCTTAGAAACAACAGCGTTTCTCTCAAAATGTCCTCACTCCAGAAGCCCAGAGTTACCCTATGGAAACCATAGTCCATACACCTACCCTTACGACAGGATATCTTCATGTCCATGGTGAATCTTTTACAGGGAGACTCTTTATAGTGGTCTGCCTGGCTTTCCCAGAGTGAAGGATGCTGTTTACTTCCAACAGTCTTTTGAATCTGATTTAAGATAAGTTACATCCTATTGTGCTATGGCCCCATCCTACTCTGAGGGATTTGTAGATTAGAATTAAAGTATGGGGAATCTGAAATGAGAAATATCCATAAATCTTATAGCTATTCATTCTTAAATTGCAGTCAGCTTAGTACATCATTCACTTTTGCAAAGTAAAAAATATCCATACATTTGGTTTTTTGTTCATTACCAGCCTTCCTATTTTTCTTCCTTCTAAATAATTATGATTAGCAGTTTATATTATTAAATATAGTTTGGCTTTGTTGTGGCTATATAAGCAGAAACATAAAGTATTTAAATGCAAGTAAGTTGCCAAAATATTCAATGGGAAAAAAATTAAAATCTCCGTTAGATAAAGAATTATATTTTCAATACATTTAGAAATACTATTTTTTCAAATTACTGATTTTTAAAGATTTTGATAGTGGAAATGTAAGCATTTGAGGCGTAGCACTTATGTATCAAGCAATAAAATCACTGTGAATACTTCATTTTAAAAAATCACGGTTGTAAGACTTCATTGTGACATTCTTTGGCTTTGTAGCAGACTTCAAGTAGCAATGACACTGGTGTTATAATCTGGAATTAAAAAAAATGTGCACTGTTTTTCTGGGTTATATAAGTGCGTAGAAAAAAATATATGTAATTTTTAAATTTTCTTGATAGTGAGGATAAAAGTTTGGAATCAGCTGTTGTCAAAGTCATCAATCCAGATGAGCAATGTGACGGCAGCCTGGAGTTACAAGCGTCTTCTTCCTCTTTAGTAGTAAAAGAGATTCTTCAAGAGGCTCCAGAGTTAATCACTCAGCAACTGGCTTATCTCCTCAGAGGTGAGAGATTACTCTTTATATTAAATACTGAAAGGTTTAATGGAGTGTTTCTGAATCTGCTCATGCAGAAAGAGTGTGATCCATTCTTTGGTTAACAATCCCTTTAAAGACCACGGGAAGCTTCATAAAAGAAGCAGGGAGTAAAGAGTTTGTTAAAGAGTAACATTATATTGAATATTAAAAATGTGCATTTAAAAATAGGCATGAGAGGTCTTTGCTGTATCACTAGACAAGAATATTAAATGGAGCTGTCGACGCACCAGCTGGGTAGCTGGAAAAGCTGTGCAGTTCGTTGATTCCAGGGGCTGTGCAGTGCTGCCGGTTCAGCTCTGCCTGCCTGTGGACAACAATATGGATTGGAATCTAATATTTACATGTTAAAGCTTCTCCTGGTGGTGCTACCTTTTTTATAGGAAGATGTTTTAATGGTGTAATGCAAAACTTTCACTGTTTAAAAATGCTGTGACCACATCTTCACTTTGCAGTCCTTTTCTTTTGTATCATGTGCCTGGTAGAGTAGCAAGGATGGGGCTTCACCAGTCAGCAGTATTTTAATTTCTGTCTTCATAGTTCATAGTTTATATTAGTTTCTTAAATTATTTGTTGCAGCAGAAGTCTTCAGTTGGAAATAAAGCTGGGTTTGAAAAGAACTGATTGCTGCTTTTAAGTTATTTACTGGATTTTAATGGTGTTTAATGAATTTTAGAGTTTTTAGGTTTTAATAGATGTGCAACTGTTAAATGCCCTTTTAAGAAATTAATGTGGACATTTTTAAAGAGGAATATGAAGAGACTTGCCCACACTTAGATTGCAGAAGCTACCAGAGTTTTGACTGGTCATTGTACTCAGCACTGCATTAACTCATGTAATGAGCATGTTCTGAGAAATTAAAAAAAGGTAATTTTTTTTTTAATGTTTTCATGGAAGAAGCATTAATTGTAACACAGCATTTAGTCTCCTCTTTTAGTATCTTTCCATGCTAATAAGCTCTAGAAAACCTACCATGAAATATTTTTGTAAGCTCCAAATTTCTGTTGATTAGCTGTATAGGAATCTAGGCAAATGACCAGGCATGGAAATTGAATTTTGAAGCAGAACCAAAGAAGACTTTGTAGATCTCTCAAGATACCTGTTGGGTGGTGGATAGAGTCAGGAGGCAATGTTCTGAATAATGAACAAGAAAACATGTTCAAGTACTATCCGTGGGTGTAAGGGTCTGCGTGTTTTGACTCCCGTCTGTATCAAAGTTAAAAATAAAGAAATGGTGAAAGTGTTTGCATAAGAGATAATACTTCAGTTTTTGAGGGAGATAGTAGCTAAATTTTAAAATGTAATGAGTAGCTTTATTTTAATTATTGTGTTTGGTAGCACATACTTGAGGAACTTAGTGGATATCTGAGTCCCTGCATTCCTTCTTTTGCATGGTATGAGAAATGATTGGCAAAGCCTGAATAACTCTATTTGGTCTGAGGTGGAGTTAATTTTCCTCACTGCAGCCCTCGTAGTGCCGTGTGTTGGTAGTGAGCAAGGTGTTGGTAACACACCAGTTTCAGCCATTACTGAGCAGTGCTGCCACACATCAAGGCTGTATCTCCAACATTTCTCCCCCTCACTAGTGGGCTGGGGGTGGGGAAGGTCCTGGGAGGGGACACAGCCAGGAGAACCGACCCAAAGTGACCAATGGGATATCCCATAACATGCCACATCTGCTCAGTGGTAAGAAGCTGAGAGAAAGGCAGAGGAAGTCAAGGGGACATTCAGTTTTTTACAATGCTTGTCATCCCAAGCAACTGCTACACATATTGAGGCCCTGCTTCCTGGTAAGTGGCTGGACATCTGCTGATGGGAAGTAGAGAATAAATATTTTCCTTGTGCTTTGCTTCCACACATGGCTTTTTGCTTTATTATACTGCCTTTATCTTGACCCACAAGTTTTGGGTTGGTTTTTGCATCCTATTTTTCTCCCCTCCCTGTCCTGCTGAGGAGGGGAGTGGTAGAGAGGGTTGGTGGACACCTGGTGTCCAGCCAAGGTCGGACCACCATGGTCCTTTTTGGCAGAGAAATTGGAGAAAAGGACACTGATTAGAAGAGGAAATGGTCAAAACATAGGCTGAACATAGCTAGGGAGTAGAGTAATTGTTGAGAATTTCTTTTGTTCTAATTGTGGTGAAGGCATGAGGGAGGGATTGTGTCTACAAATTGTCCACTTTCATTAGATGATGTTGTGATAATACTATGTCGATTTTGGTGTGTGGAATTTTATTGGTGTGATTGATGTTCGTGAAGATTGTGTGATGAATGAGGATTTTAATGATAATTCTTCACAGAGGTGAGGAGTGGAATGTTTTGGGTTTGCGTGGCAAGGTTTTGGGAGAGGGCAGGCCAAAGGGGTGGCTTCTGCAAGAAGCTTCCTCCATATGCAAGAGGGCCAATACCATCTGTCTCCAAGAGGGATTCACCACTGACCAAGGCTGAGCCAATCAGTGGCAGCACTTTGAGGATAAAAATTAAAGGAAAACCCCCCAAAACTAGCAGCAGCTCTTTGCCACCAGAGAAAGGAGTTAGAAGATGTGAGAAACTTTGCAGACATCAAGGTCAGTGATGAAGAGGGGATGAGGTGCTCCAGGTGCCGGAGGAGAGATTCCCATACAGCCTGTACAGGATCCCACGCTGGAGCAGGTGGAGGTCCCTGGAGGAGGCTGTGACCCTGTGGGAAGCCCACAACAATCTCCTGGAAGGACGTGCAGGCTGTGGAGAGAGGGGGTCCATGCCCGAGCAGGTTTGCTGGAGGGAATTGTGACCCCATGGGGGATCGTGCTGGAGCAGTCTGTTCCTGAAGGTCTGCACCCTGTGGAAGGGACAGTGTATGTATCATGCCATGGAAGGAAGGGTGCTTGATTCTCACTCACAGTGAATTTATGTGCGGAGGCTCACAAGAAGTCCCTTCTCTCTGGTGGCACTCCCATGTGTGTACGGCCAAGGAATGGGGCCTACTAGGTTTTTCCTATTTCGTTACGTTACTTCCAATGTAAATCTGTGTATTGTTAACATATATAAATTTGGGGGGATGTTTGGAAGAGAAGAACAAGCCAGAGTGCTAAGAATTAGGATTTTATTTTCAGAAAACAGCAGAGAGGCCCTAACATCTGAGTTTCTGAGCTGGGAACTGAGTCTTGGTTTCCGGGGAGTATTTTGCTAGAAGACTCATAAGATAACACAAATATCTCATGTATTAATAATTATCATGTAGTGACTTAATTTGTTCCTCTTTTTTCAAACTTATTTTGTCTCACAGGTTGTTAACATTTTTTAAAAAATTTCAATAGCAAAGGCAGATGTTTATAACCTGAGAGATTTCAACTTTGAACAAACTTAACTTGCTCTTCCATGTTAAAAAAAAGTCAAGAGAAAAAGACTTTTCCTGTGAATTTGAGCAGTATTGATTTAGGCATTTTAATATTTAAGGACTTATTTTTTTCTGCTGAATACTTTCCTGGTATCTTTGTCTCCCCGTCAGACATAAGTTAATTCTACCCTTGGGCTTTGAATAGAGCCTGCTTGGAGAGTCTGAGTGTTGTACAGCCATATTTGCCTGAAGTTAGAGCTTGTGCTGTCTCTGGATTTGTGCCAGAAGCAAACAATTACAGAACCTGCCAGAATCTTGGGCCTGTATTATTTTATTTCCCTAGAGATGTTTACAAGGGGACTGTTGCCAAACTCAGGATCCATTAAACTGCTGAATCATTACATTTTCTGTTGCAGCCAGCTGGCAAGGATGATTCCAAGCACTCACTGTCAGGTACCTTGGGTCAGTGCACTCTCAAAAATGCCTCCTTATGTTTATTTGTATAAGGCCTTGAAGGATGCCACAAGGTGCAGACTGCAACATGTAAATAGAGACAGATTTACAGCAAGAGCATCAGCAATTTTTTTAAAAAAAAAAGTGAATCTGCTTTTGCTAGTTGTGAGCTGCATAGCTGAGGTATTTTTGTGCCCTGTTGGGGCAGTCTGACTCTCAGTAGAGATGAGTTTGTTATTCTAGCCACCCAGACAAATTTTAAGAAATGCCCTTTTAAGGTCTTTGACTTAGGCCTTTTTTTTGTTTTGTTTTTTTGGTTTTGTTCTGTCTTGGACATTGATCAGATGATTCACATGTTCCTTAATTGGTTCATCCCTAATAGATATGCCAGAAAGAAAGGAACATTTTGAACTGGACCAAATACTGCACTTACTAGGAATGATACTTTTGTTTTATATAGGGAAACAGTTTTCTTGGAGGCATTGCTTCCCTCCCTATCCTCTTCCTCACAGGTAGTATTTTATTCTAGCTTTCTGGCTTTCTTGTTAATTGCAATTAACAAGAAATTAATCTTGTTATTCAATGATGATTGCTTGATGGGGTCTGCTTCACAGTTTTGGTTTGTGGTTTGTTTTGGGTTTTGCTGGTTTTTGGGGGGGTGGGGGTGGGGACTGTTGAAGTATACCTTTCATGAGGGACTGTTAGTTTTGCCCTTTTCCCTTCCTTTATTTTTCCAGGTCATGGAATAAAACCTTAACAGGAGAAATGCCTATATTTTCATTGTACTGTTTCTCTCAGCCATAAACTTAGAATTCAGGAGATGCTTGTGCTGTTCTTAATGTTTTCCCAAAACGACTTCTGCCTTCATTAGATCATGTTTAATATTAATGCACAGCAATTGCTTTTGGCAAAACTAGTGCTCCACTTCCAAACTGCTTTGCAAAAAAAGAATAAAATGCACATTGTTTTTAAGAGTCCTAGCCTATTTTCTAGTGACCTCTCCTTAGATAAAAAATATCTGTAATGTAGTGTGATGTACACAAATAATATTGAATCTTGTATTACCTATTATATATTTCTTTTTCTGTGCGTGTCAGCAGACAGAGCAGCCTCCATTATGCTTTCAGAAACCCTGGGGGAGTTGCACCAGCACTCAGTAAAATCTGCAGGAGGTTTCTGAGCCCATGTATCTCTTTTACAGCGGGTACTTAGACCTGAGAGCATATGACTAAATGGACCACCGACCTTTGGCCAAACAAAAATACCTTGAGTGATCTGTTTTGCAAAGCTGCCGGGAAGAGAAGACATGCCTGCCTTTCCTGCTGATGAGCATAGTGTTAAAGAATTAAGGAAGAGTAAATGTTGATCTTAGGGTTTGCCAACACCCTGGTCATTTGAGAAGGATCCTTTTCTTGCTTTCATCCTAGTAGAAAAGTTAGCAATTGCAAGCACTACAGTATTGCTGTGACAACTAGGAAAAGTAACCTTTTAAAAACCTTTCTAAGATATCTGCCTATGATGAGGCATTATTTCAGGCTGACTGCATTTCATTCTTGTATTAAGTGATAAATCCTAAAATTTCTAAGTTTGCTTTGAAGATGTCATCCCTGATCCAAATATGCCAAAGCATTGACCCTGAAATGAACTGAGCAGTGAAAGGCAGAGGTTTCCAGTGAGACACTGCAGTACACTGCATACCTAAACACATTTTGATTTTACAACTTTACAGTAATTTCTATGTCCTCCTAAAGGTGGTATCAAATCCAAGATGGCCTTACTGTTGAAGAAACCAAGTGAAAGCAGGAGACAAGTGCACACTGATACCTATAGAAATGCATAATAGGCTGTCATTGTATGTACTAGGCAATCTTGCTGTGGTAAAAATCCATGTGTTATTTTACCAGGCAGATGCTTGTGGTCATTTTTGGAGCTGCATAACTGCTATCTGGTTCCAGCAATTGTTCAAATAATTGCCAGATACTGACCTGGCTGCTAGAACCTTCTTGATGTAACCACAGCTTACTGGTGCCAGTTCTTCAGTTTCCTGCAGCTGTTCAACTTCTTTCCTTTCTTGCTTCCCAATACCCTTTTGCTTGGATTTAGAAGGGCTGGGGTTCATTGAGCCTGGACTTAGTCAGTTGGTAGCCCATATTGAACTTGACAGTGGAAACTGCCTGTGCTGGATGGGAACATTAAACATTTTAAATACATAGAAAGATGTGATACATTTGAAAAACACAGAAAAAACATTTAGTTATATAGTCTATTTCACTTTATTGTAATAGTTTTGGAATTTTTTCAGTGGAAAACAGGAAAATATACTTTTCCTTAAATTCTGAGACTCAGAAAGAGTCTTCATGAACAGTCAAATGAAGACTGTTTCTGTATGGTTGAGCTTTTGTTATGTTTTATGAAGGATGTGGTTTTAGAAAGGACATGAAGCTTAGCTGAAATCCAGTCTGATTGGATAAAAACTGTGGTGTAGTTAATACTCAATTCACAGTCAATCCTGTAATTAGGATGAAGTGATTTGTGGTATAAGGAGCTAAAATGAAGCAGAAGTTGCTGATCTGACACTGAACCAGATACATAGTAGTGATTTCTGTATAAGTAGGCAGAAAACGAAACTCATATCATGTTGACTTCAAAACTGATGAGCTCAGTTGGATATACAATTCACATCTCTTGTTTTACTGCATTTCCAGTATATTTGTGTTAAGATTGCATCTTCCTGGTCTTCAGCAAACACTCACTCCCCTGAAGCACACACAGCTGTTGCTGTTTGACACATTGGATTTGAGGTCATGTGCAGACGGACAGACTGCCTAGCTTATCCTAGTGCTGCTGGGAGGCTGTATGTGGTATGCTACAGCCTCCCTCCAGTTGTGCAGTGAGCTTAAGCACGCATTGTAGGCCTGTTGCACTTTCTGCTGGAGTCTGTTTCCATTGTATGTGCTGGAGCAATTTCCCTGTCTGCTCCTGGAGGAAGAAAAAAAGGGTGCTGAAAAAGCAGAAGACTGCCGTTTCTAACATAGCAAATTCCATACAACACAGTCCCTGAGCTGCTATTTATCCAGGTGCAGCTCTGTGCTGACTGGGAGTGTGCTGTGGGCTGTATAACTCATACTGGTCACTGCTTTTCCCGAGGTAGGGACAAGAATATGTAGCATGAGCACTGTTACCTCATGGAACAACAAAGTTGCTGAATGGTGGGAACAATGAAGGGATATTGTTAGAGGAATTATCCTGGAGACTACTAGTTAAGAAACTTGCTTCAGATAAAAGGGAATGAAAAATAGGCTTTACTAATATATATGTATGTATGTATGTATACCTCTCTCGGTGCTTTATATGCTGGTTATTTACCTGTAGTCACCTGAAATCTGCTTGCTGTGGGGCCATGTTTTGTGTACCTAAATTTACAAATATCTGTATTGGTTGCTGTACATGATTTTCATGCAAGTCTGTATTTAATAATTTTAATACTATCGAATAGGGCAGGAGCGTTGTCCTAAAGTGATGGTGAGACTGACGTAAAGAAAGGGACGCTGAGAACTAAAAGATTATTGGAAGTTACAATACCTGTAGCAGAAACACAGAATGGAATTTCACATACGTGAATTTCCAGAGATTATTACCTGACAGGGAGCAGCTTTTGGCTTGTTAACCTTTACTTAGTATTTAATCCACACAGGGTTTCTCAGATAAGGAGCAGTGTACTTGGCATAGCAGATTTTTTTGTGTTGTCCTTTATGAATCTTGAAGAAATGCTCTTCATTATTTTGTGTGATGACAGTGTAGGAGAAAAACAGACACATACTAGATGTTTGGGTCCTAGTTGGTCTAATAAGGTCGAGGATGGATATGTCCAAGTTTTTCCTTCCTCTTCTTAGCTCTGTGCTAAAGCCTAAACATTTTGGCTTACAATAACTATCTTACACCACTGTACTAATTTGCTCGTTGACCTAGCATGATGCAATGCAATCATACACTTGTTTGAAATCCCTGTGCACAGTACAGTAATAAATAATTTCAATGCTGAAGTATAAGATTTTATTATCCTTAATTTAGTGTGAGTAATTGGAAGTGAAGGCTATCTTTGCTTATATTAATAAGTGGGATCTCAGTCTCCAGGGAATGAAAGGGTGGCAGTAAATCTTGAACCATCAGGAGTGTTTCACATGCAGGATAGAATATGTGCAGCACATGTCCAGAAATACATCAAACTCAAAACTCACCTCTGTATTGTAAGACCATACCAATTATGGTGAAGTTATTTATTGGGTTATGTTTCTCAACCGAACACATTATTTTGTTTGGCTGAATATGCTGTGCTTTTTTGGTATGTCCATTGGCGAGGAGTTAGCTGTAATCAGTTACACCAAAATGACAAATGACTTTAAGACATCTAGTCTACCCTCTCTGCCACATACAGGGACATCTTTCACTAGACAAGGTTGCCTGAAGCCCATCCAGCCTGGCCTTGAATTCTGCCAGGGAGGGGGCAGCCACATCTTCTCTGGGCAGCCTGTTTCAGCGCTTCACCACCTCATTGCGGAGACTTTTTTCTTACATCTGTTGTAGACATGTCTGTAGAAGCAAGGTTGACAATGTGGATTTAGTGTTTCCAAGCATACCAACACTTCACACAATCACAGAATCACAGAATCACAAGGTTGGAAAAGACCTTTAAGATCATCGAGTCCAACCATTCACATCCTAAACTAAACCATATCCCTAAGTACTTCATCTACCCTTTTTTTAAACACATCCAGGGAAGGTGACTCAACCCCCTCCCTGGGCAGCCTGTTCCAGGCCCTGACAACTCTTTCAGTAAAAAATTTTTTCCTAACATCCAATCTAAACCTGCCCTGGCACAGCTTCATGCCATTCCCCCTTGTCCTATCACCTGTCACCTGGCTGAAGAGACCATCACCTACCTCTCTATAACCTCCCTTCAGGTAGTTGTAGGTGGTGATAAAGTCTCCCCTCAGCCTCCTCTTCTCTAGGCTAAACAGCCCCAGCTCCCTCAGCCACTCCTCATAGGATTTGCCCTCCAGCCCCTTCACCAGCCTGGTTGCCCTTCTCTGGACTCGCTCCAGGACCTCCATGTCCTTCTTATGGTGAGGAGCCCAGAACTGGACACTTGTTCTAAAGCAGACAGAGGTACAAGCGCTGGTGACCCAATGCTCGCTGGTGGCCGTGCTGCAGAGCTGTGTAGGACGTACAGAGGCATGCTAAACACCATGGCTGTGCTGGGAACAGCTGTACCATAGGCCCTGACAAGCCATCCAGTGCAAATCTTAGAAACTGCCTTTGTATTAGGAGGATGTTTCTGTGTGAAAAGCACTCAATATCTAATTCAGTGAACTCATCAGTGGAAACAACTCCCAAGAAGGAAAGGGTTTGGGTCATGATACAGTAAACATTCTTGTTTCTGTAGTACCTCTGCTGTTTGCAAGAGGCATTGATTTTTTGTCTTTCAACGTTTCAGGAAGCATTCTCTTCAAGTGCATGTCCTTGGAGGCCGACAGAATTACAGAACAGCAGGAAAAAGTACTGTCAATCCTAGAGGAAAAGTTTCCAGGTCTTCCCCCGCGAGAGGAAATTATCTCTGTTCTCCAGGAGACTCAGTTTAACCCACAAGGTAGTGCAACTTGCTTCCATTATTCGGACCTTTTACAAATGTAGTTACGTAACTCAATCAGAATATATTGCCTTATTGTATGTGGTGAAAAGAGTTGCAGCATGCTATCTTCATTGATAGCTACATTTAACTATATTTAATGTTAAATTAAGTGGCTTACATTCTGAATCATTGAATTGTGACCTCTGTGGAGGAACTACCAAACTCTTAAATAATCTTGTATTACTTTTACAGATAAAGTAAACATTACTTTATTTCATCTGTTGCTTTTACAAGTGTATGCTAGTCAAGAATTTGTGTTCAAGAAATTAAGGGGCATAATCAATGTGTCAGCACATGTGCAGAAATTGTGCTGCAATTGCCTGCATGGTGTGGGAGTAGATTTTATCTGTTGAGCCTGTCTAAATTTATTGAGGCCTCTGTACAGGTGAATTTGACTTTGGAGTAGGATTAAGGAAGCAGTGGGGAAATTGCAGTTTTCATTTCTTTCTGCTCGAAATAGATGAACACAGATATAATTTTTTCAGTGATCAAAAGTAGGTATGTTTGAACCCACAATTTGGTAGCAGGTTTTTAGAAGGGACGCTCTGAAAGCCTGAAGAAAATTGTTGCAGTAACTCTCATGTTTTTTACTGACTTTGTTAAGTAGCATCTGCTACCAAGTTGTTAAGAAAGAGTGAGTATTGAATTAGTGAGATACTTTTTTGTTAGTTATATCAGGTACGCACAGAGTCCACACAGACTCTTAGATTTTTTTTTTTTACTGTTCTCTGTCCACCCATCTGCAGAAGCCTCTCATCTGAATTCAGACCATCACCCTGAGATGGCTGCCCTAGCTGGTAGTTATGGGTAGAATGTGAGGTCACAAGCTAAATTAGGTCAGGGCTGTAAATCTTTACATAGTTCCCTGAACTTCCTCCAGACATTAGTCAAGGGATCAGAAATAAACCGAATGCAGGCTGGGTTGGAGACACCCACTGAAAGTGGCTTTTATGGAGTTCAGTCCTTAGTTCTGCCAGTTGCCTGAGGACATCGTTTTGCAATGTTTGTCATGTTCTTGGGCCATGGAGTTTACCCTAATATCCAATGCAAAACTTGGACAAGTGGATAGAATGGATTCAGTTCTCATGGCATTGGTTGCAAGTAATTTTTGTATGCCATTTGAGGAGGGCAATGTCATATATATGCCTTTTTTTGTCATCTCATAGCTGCTGTTTTCTATGATATTTACATATTAGCACTGCATATATTCATGTGGCACATGTGCTAGTAAGTTGCTGTTGAGTTTCTGAAGCCCTTTGATGGCATTAACCTCTGCTGAATATTTTACCTTGTGTACTATTGTTCCAGGTAATATTAGGACATTTCATCAAAAAAAAGTTCTTTGTTTCATGGAGAAATAATGATTATTTGCCTGAATTCATTAATTCATTCCTTACTAGAGGCACAGTGGGCTGCAGCCCACCAGAAAGTCTACAGGTTATATAAAAATGTTTTTTAAAGGACAAACACATAAATATAATAAATACATGAAGTTTAGTTCATCTTGTCATTAGACAAGTATCTTAGCTGCTTTGCTTCTGAATATTTTATAGCTACCATAGTATTACACACCAGCTTTTCAATATAGTACTCATTCACTATTACAGATTATTTTGTTTCATATTGGTGATTTTCTGTGAGACCATAGAAATTGTCTATACATTTATCATCAGTTGGAATTCAGTTCACTTTTGAGTGTTCACACAGTTTCATTGCAGGAGGCTTAATTCTTCATCCTTTGCACTACCCTGCCCTCCCTCCCCTTATAATCTCTTCTTTGCTTAAAAAAATCCTTCTAGAAACATTAGGCATTGAAATAGTAATGTTGTTTTTCATTTTCTCATAGGATGTACTAAAATACCGAATGCTCCACACTAAGGTCTAGGCTATGGTTTTAGGTCATGTTGTTGCACCTCACCAGTTGCAGCTTTTACAAGCTGATTTCTTTTCTCAAACAGGTGTAAATATTGAGGAGATTATGCTGAAGGATGTCAAGGAGATTTCAGATGGAGAAATCAAAGTAGCAATTAGTACTGTGAGCATGGCACTGGAGGTAAGAAAAAATCTAAACAATGTGGTTGGGAAACAGCTCTATGGCATATGGCTCAAAACCAAAAGATTTTTCATCCTGTTTTTTTCTCAAGATTACATATGAGCAAAATTTTTAGTGATTTAATTAACTTTGAGAAAAGCAACAGCACTTTTTATTCTGACTTAGATTATGTTGCACGTACACAGCAGAGTTGATGGTCTGTACTATGGTGTGTTAAAACAATGGCATCAGCAGATTGCAGCCTTTGCGTGAGTTAAAGATGTGAGTGAGCTCTCTGACATACTTCAGTAAGCAGTCATTAACAAGGTCTCTGTCCTACCTTTCACTTACAGCATGGCATACAGTTTATAAAGCCACTCTGGACACTCTTAGCTTTTTGTGAGGGGGAGTGATATGATTTTATGCCTTCTATACATCCGTTGTGAAACTGTGTAATGAAGTGTGTCCATTGCCATATCACCTACATGAAAGTGTTGGTAGAAAAAAAAGTACATCAATGGGGCAGAAATTCCTAAAATTTTTTTGATCAAAAATAGAGAATTCTCTTTCTTGACCAGTCCCAAATATTTTGTAATTGCTCATGGAAAATTCTTGCATAGTTTGTTTTCAGTCTTTATTTCAAGATGGTTTGTGTTACGGATACTGGTAAGTAGCTATTTACCCTGACCTGAAGTATATAGAAATGTTACTGGCCATTATGTAAAAATATTAATTAAAAAATATGAATATTTAGATCACTGAACAAGTAGTGACATGGCAGTATCACTTCTGATGGAAGTTTGCATTCTGACATATTGATTAATGTTAAAACTAAATAGAAAGAAAATGTCAACAAGAAGTGGTACTTTTGCAAAATATATATTTCCAATTTACTATCTCACCATTTGCTCAAAGATCACCTATAAACAGTATTTGCCATGCAAAAGACGCTTGCATTTTGCTTTTTTTTTTTTTTTTAAGTACTGTTTAGGGTAAAATTAACCACTTGAATAGCTATTCCTGGAGTATATCTTACAAGATTTCTTAGAGCATATATTTTGTGATGCATTTTACAAAAAGTTAGATGCTTCTGTGGTTGAATAAGGTTGTGGTGAAATCCAGATAGTACTTATTTCTGCTTGCATACTAAAATATACAAAGGAAATATATAAAGGTAATATTATTACAGAATCACAGAATTGTAGAGGTTGGAAGGGACCTCCAGAGATCACCAAGTCCAAACCCCCCTCCCAAAGCAGGCTCCCTAGGACAGGTCACAGGTAGGTGTCCAGACGGGTCTCAAATATCTCCAGAGAAGGAGACTCCACCACCCCCCTGGGCAGCCTGTCCCAGGGCTCTGTCACCCTCACTGTGTAAAAGTTCTTTTGCATGTTGGAGCGGAACTTCCTGTGCTCCAATTTGCAGCCATTGCCCCTTGTCCTATCTCCACAGACAGCTATGGGGACCTGGCTTTAGTGTTACATTTTCTTTTATTTATTTTTCTTTTAATCTTGTGTAATAGACTATGTAGCGTGCAGGCCTTGTATTCTGCAGAGCTCCAGTTAAACACGGCTGAATTCATCTTTACTATTCCATTAATCATAACATAAACCTCATCTTGCTTTTAGCCACAGCTCACAAATTGAATTTGGCAACAGCAGTTTTTCATGGTCCTAAATCCAGAGAAATTTTCAAACTTTTTTCAAGTATTGTGTAACATTCAATGCTGACATACTTTGTTTAAGGAATGTCAAGATCTGGTGGTCCAGCAATAAATGTTTCAAATTTTTTTTTCTTGAGACATATCTGATGGCCATCATGGAAGAAAAAGGAGATTCAGTTACATGTAAAAAAGAACAAACTGCTGTGTTTAACTGATGTTAGATGTGTTTTGATCCCGATCTGTTACGTGACTTTTATTACTAGAATTTTTGATGGCATTTTTCTGGAAGATACAGGAATCTTTCTTCACCTTTCTCTGCTTTTCTGCTATGAATAGTTTGCTTCGGAAAGAGCTAATTTTTCAGGGGTGCAAAAGCTTTTTTCTGGTTATAATGGTTACAAAGTCACACTTCATCCTAGGCACTCATATTCACATTTGGGATGAAGATTGGGTTTGCATTTGCTGCATTGCTGCACTTAATTCAAACAATTTTTGAACTCTCTGATTTACAGTGCTTGGCCAGCACAAGACTTCTTTGCTTGCTGTTACTAGAGCCAGGGATCTGCATAAAGCAGATGGCTTGTAAAAACATTCTGCACTAGTTGCTTCACCCACTGTCAGAAACTTAATACATATGAAGGGATCATAGACAAAACATTTCAGACCTGTCTATTCAGTTTAGATTTCTGTTACAAACTCAGAATACAGACTTTAGTGACTTCAGGATTTTTTCTGCAATAATAATGATAATTTGTTATTCATCCTCAAAGCGATCTATGGATGTTACCTGATTAAACGTTAAGGGAACATGAAGAACAGGCTTGGCTTTGCTGCAGGTGTTGAATCACTAATGTGTTTACTTCTTCAGAAATCTCAGAAGGTCAATTTTCTTTTTTTTTTTTTTTCTAAATCAAGTGGTATGGAAAAGTATCTTTTAATGAAGTGCTTTCTATGGGCTTGAATATGGTCTACCATGTAGGTGATTTTGCTAAGACCAAAGATGATGATCCTACGGTATGGTTGGGTAGAATAAGCTTTTCACAAGCATGCATCCACTGCTGTGTAGGACCCCTGTCATGAAGAGTAGGGGTGCTGCAGCTCAACCTTCAAGCTTTGATTTCAGTCAGAGTTTCACAATAGCAAAGACAGAGCTCAAGAAGTCTGATGTTCTAAGAAATGTCACACCTCACTAGCACATACTCAAATGATTCTAAGCTTTCTTTGTTTCTGTTTTCATGGCAAGTGTTGCAGATCTTTATTAAGGGAGGCTTATGAGGCATTGGATGCCCTTTTTAGCAAAGTCTTCACCTGGAGCTAAGTATGGTCCCCTTCTGTGCTTATTATTTCCTATATTAAATAAATAAATGTTTTCCTCCATTTTACCTCTGCAAATGACGATACTAATATTTTATTTCATAAATATGCCACAAATTTAAATTAATTGAAGCTCGTGTGAGATACATTGTTAACCCCCCTATTTTATTAGCGTTGATAAAGATTTTGTAGCATCTGTGAGAAAGGTTTCTAAGTTGTGTACTTTATAAGGAAGGAAATTATGGTAACTATTGAATCATAAATTGTAAGTTAATACTCACAATTGCTTCTAGTACTATTGCACAGCAGTACTCAGGCATGTAGGACACATGCAGGTACATTCCTGCTCTACAGTTTCTTGTGAAGAAAGATACGATTGCAAAAATAACGGTGCAAATGATTGCATACAAAGATTATTTGTCTGTACGTACTGATACCAGTGTGTGATTTACATCCATTGTCTCTTGGCTCACAAATTGTCAGCTGACTGATTTTTAGGTGTCGTGATAAAAAATATTCCAGATATTAAAAGAATAGACAGTCTTGGCATTACTGGTAAGGGCAGAGGAGGTGTTTTGTGTTTAGGTTTCTTTAAGTATGTGCAGCTTTGCATTTCTTGAGATAACTACCTATTGTAGTTTTGTGTGGCCGGGTTCTGGTGGAGAAGGGGGGGCTGCAGGGGTGGCTTCTGCAAGGAGCAGCTAGAAGCTTTATGTAGGTCTGACAAACACCAGCCAACTCAAGGCCAGAGTTGTTGGTGACTAAAGTGAAGCCTGCTAAGAAGGGAGGGGTGGGGGGAGGTGCTTTAAGATCTGGCTGTGCTTCTCGTTACCCAACTCTGGTGTCACTGGGTGTGCAGTGCAGTGTCATCAATTAGAGTTTTCTTCCCTTTATTCTGTGTTGAGTCTGTTTTGCCCGTGACACTAATTGCAGACTGATGTCTCCCTGTCCTTGAGAATCTCGACTCCTGAGCCTCTCAATATATATTTTCTCCCCTTTCCAGCTGAAAAGGAGAGTGATAGACCAACTTTGGTGGGTGTCTGGCCTCCAGCCAGAGCTAAACCACTGCACTGCCTTTGGATCTGAGGCTTCCTGGATTTAGGTGGCATTATAGCTGCAAGTTGAAATCAGACCTGTGTCTCCAGTGACTGGCTACTAGAGCATGTGCTACTTGGATTTCATGTGCATAGCAGCATTTTTTCAAGACTGTGACAGAAAGAAGAGTGAGAGAGCCTGGATCACAGTTATTTTTGTTGCCTTTGCTGGAAAGTTTCCCTAAGTCATAATAATGATTACTCGTAGGATATTGTAGCAAAATTCAGCGCATGTGCTACAGTTAATTTCTGTTACATTATGTTATACCCTGAGAGTATATTTTGCTTGTTCTCTGCTGGAATTCTCTTGGAAATGAGAAATATCATCTGAATGTGACTTTCTGTGAAAGTCATTGTTTTGCTGAGGAAAGGATCTTTCAGGAAACTGAACTCCATTCTCTGCCTTCCTAAGTCTAGCGCACTAAAGAGCAGTCCAGGTTTCATTCAGTTCAGTTGACATGGCTCATGATATTGTAGTTTGTTGAACTAAATCCTTAGTCTTTCGGTTCATGAAAATTTATTCTGCCTGCTCGCAGAACTTGCAGTAACTTAGGAAGATAGAAAATCAAGCTTCTCCAGGGAGAAGCAGGGCAGTCAGTTGGACAAGGCAAACGGTCTCTGATTCTCTGCTATTGACTGTTACAGACGAGGTAATATGTGTGCTCTGAAAGCTGACAGATCTGTTGATTCTCTTGTTTATGTTTCTGGCCTTGGCATCTGAATTTTTTGTAAAGACAGTTTCCAGGTTCTAAAAGTTCTGTAGTCTTTTAGTATCATATGTTTGGAGCTACCTCTGTGTGGGTGCCAACCAAGTGGTTTAGGGATGTCAGTGCTTCAACTGAGGCTGCTGTGACTCATGTTGCTGCCCCAAGAAGGTGACCTGCAAGTTCATGCGAGAACAGTGAGGTTGGTTGTCCTTAGGTAGCATCTAGTATTAGCCCAGCTGAATTGAGAGTGGTAGCAGGGAAAAGTCTTGGCTCTTGCAGTAACTTTCCTCTTTGTGTCTCTGAGAAACTCACTGTGGCTCTTCCAGCAATAGTAACTTTGGAAATTTAGAAATGTTTGGGCACACAGTGGATCGGCATCCTCATGAATAAATAGTCTGATACCAGAGAGGCAGTTTAATTTTCAAGCTGTTTTGTAGTAGTAGTTGTATGGCACACAACCATGTTACTAATTGGGACAATTTTATTTGTGTGTTATGAAAAGTGATGCTTTTAATACTGCTGTAAAGCAAATCGAGAGTCTAGCTGCAGCATGTCAAACAAGCAATAGGTAGATCACAACATGTTTGTTTGAGAGCTTGAACTTTTGGTGTCTGTCTGTAATGGTTGGACCATAGTTATGTATTTGGGAACTTTTTTCTTGCAGTATAAATATAAACATATTTTAAATGGCATCAGATTGGTCCATGAATTTGTTTTTAATGCTAAAAACAAAACAAGAAGAAAACCCCAAGTAAACATGTTAACATTTAATCTTCCAGTAATGGAATTGGAAACAAAATTCTCAGCAACTTACAATAGCAATGCTGTTCAGGGATATTTTTCTGATGCCTGTTGTGAGAAGTTAGGGTATGTAAAATAAATGATGTATGGAGCTGTAGGAATGCGACTTTTGCAGACTACCTTATGTCTAAGGAACATTAAACATAGGGTTCTCGTTTAGCAAATAAATAACCATTCATTTCAATGGCTGCATAGTCTGGACTTTTGTGCATATTTTTGCAAAGATGAGAAGAGGCCATTAGGGATTTAATATAAAATAAATCGCCAAGGGGTCTTCTTGTAGTCCTAGTCTTTCTGCCACATGGTGTGTCACTAATGTGCATAAATGGGCTTAAATGAATTTGTTATCTGTATTACATTTGCAGTATGTATATATTTATATATTATTTTTTAATTGTGTTTAAAAATAAAACATTAAATACATCATTTCTGAGAGTTGAAAACATACCATTTGTAAATAAATCAACCTTAATTAAGGTCTTAAAATGTCAGTGTGTGGGATCTGCCTGTAGGAAAATGTGTAACTTGTATAGTACACAGAGCTTGAACATACTTTCATTTGCTTTTTTAGAAGCATTAGGAGGTTTAAGACATCACCTTACAGGACTGAGCAGTGCTGCCAAACATGCATTAATGTAAATACCATACTCATGTTTAAACATCAGCCTGCCATGTTCTGGAGGCAGGCAGCTGTTCTGCTGGTGGCTCAGGCCAGCAGAAGTACCCCGGTTGGGTGCACCAACGAAGGTGTGGAGAGCTGAGGCAGACCTGCCGAATCCTCTGTCGCAGTTACCTGCTTGTCTCTTAACCGTAGGAAAGGAAAGTGACAGGGACAATCTTGGGCTGGTTTAAGTGCTTCCTAGTCGACTACGTGAAATCAAATGGCAGCAAAACGGACACTGATTGTGGCGGATATCAGGGTTGCTTGTAGTTTTAAAATCAAGACCAGATCCCTTCCAGAAGATACTGTGAGGGTCATACAAGTTGACATTCCCCTCCTCCAGTGAGGTGTTTCTGCATGAAGTCATGCAGGATGCTACACGAAGGGTTCATTGCAGTGTGAGAAAAATGTAAACTTGTAAAACTGGCCAAGGCCATTATATTTATCCATTACTTTGTTTTATACTTCTGATGTAATTTGTAACGAAGCAGAAGCATCACAGATTTTGTAGTATCTCTTTAAGAATGCACGATATATAGAGTGATGTCCAGTCTGCAACGGTACATATGTTGGATTTCAGTTTCTTTCAGTGTGTAAAGATACTGAATAGACTTCATCTGTTATGATTTGCCTGACATCTGGTCTAAATTTGGCCCATGCTATTGTTTATGATTTTGCCTTTAATGTTTTTGTTCAATCTTCATTCAAAAGTTAATAAAGTAAGTAAAATAACTGTAAGTATTATTAAAGGAATAAACACAGACATTAGATAAATCTACTAACATTACAGTAAAAATGTGCTTGTGTTTACAAGTACATTGTTTAAGAAGAGAAACCATATTTTCTTTTGTATCATTTATGAAATGTGTTTCTCTAAATCAAGATAGTTTATGAAATACAGCTGTATAATATGCACTGTCTCTCAGCTAAATAAAAGGCTATCATCTACAGTATCATTATTGGACTGCATTCCTGACTTCTACAAAGCTGACTAATTTATCATTTGTGTACTCTTCTAGTTCTTGTCAGTAGCATCTCAGCTCAGCTGCTCATGGGGCATACACACTGACAGCGGGAGGTGCTGTTTTGAGAAATGCTCAGCGTAGGAAGAGTTTTTTCTATGATATACAATACACTTTTTAAAAATTTCAATGTAAATACTAACTTGGACATTTATTATTTTAAGATCTAGCCATAATGCATGAAAATACAGGAACTGAAAATAGAGTTAACAAGAATATAAACATGACAGAAAAGTAAAATTTTATTTTCCGCTATATATTTAATGGGGTTTTTTTGCTGTAGTGTGGGGGAAAACTTAAATAGACCATTAAAACGTTGGTTCCAGATTACAGTATAATTCCAGCTATAAATAAAAGGAATTATTTTCGGTTTACTGTTGTTAGTGTAGAATTACTACAGAAGACAGTGATTCTGTCTAGAGGAAATGACAGAGAGATACAGGGTATGTCTAAGCAAATGTCTGTCTTGGTGACTGCTTTTATATTTTTCATTTTGAAATTAAAACAATACAAAACAAGAAAAGCATACAACAAACCACATTTAAAATAATGCAATATTTATTTAGAATAGCAATATTTTAATGTAGAAAACCAACAAAATATGTCTGCTGTCTTGAAAAATTCATTTGTTCCATCTGTTTGGCAAAGCAAGTGCCTAAAACACCTTCTGAATTAGAATATAACTGAATGCTTATGACTTGTAAACTTTACAGTTGCCTATGTTTTTAGGACACACCACTGAATTTTATACCTTCTTCTACAAATCAAGAGTTTAGTCCTGAAGCTGTTGGTAATTTGAAGACGTAGAAACATTTTTAGAATTTTGAATCAGTCAGATCATGTGCTCTATAAGAATTTTCAACATTTATTTTCTCTGGTTAAATGGTAACAGGGAAGATCCTTCTTTTGACTCCATGTAACTGGGTATGCTCTCAGGCTTACTTGATGTCAAGTGTTGTGTCTGACTGGACCTGGAAAACTTCCAGGTTTATTTAATTTTATATACATCTTAATATATTTCATTTACAAAATAGGGATGGAAAAATACAAAATCCCTTACCCAGTATCTGAGTACTCAAATTTCGAGTAGCTAAGAACACCAGCTATAATTCTACCAAAGAATGCAATATTCCTTCCCACTAGTAGACAGATTAAGTATCTCAGAAGGATCACCGCTTCTGTAAGCAGAATTATTTGTGGCTCCTGTGCCTCTCTAACAAAATGTAGTTTTCATCATAAAGCTGTTGCATGAATGTTATTCATCAAAAAATATCATTTCTTTGGCAATTCTGTAGCCAGGTTACGTGTATTTTTTGTGTGTGCGTATGTAAGTGAATACAGGTTAACTCTAACCTGCAGGCTCTTTGACCTTAAAAAACCTAGCATTCAGAAGTTCCATGTGTATTGTAAGTATTGCAACGTCTTCATTTTTGACCATTTTTTTCTTTTTGTATAGACCTGATTAAATAACGTATCAAAGGAAAATTATTTCAAAGTAATTTTGCACTGCTTTTGGGATAGACAAATTATTTTTCTTTGTAAGAAATTCTGTGTATGAATATATTTAAATTTTAGTCCTGAGATTGTCCCATTTCTGAAATAATTACAATAGATTTAAGCAAAATTCCCAAGTACAGATTGAATTTATGGATTATGATAAAAAAATTTAAAAAAGGGAAGTGTTCAGGGTAGCTTTGTAGCATTTCTTCTTTTTCCAATCTGCTTTTTTTTTTTTTAAATTACCTTATCTGAAGAGTAGGTCTCAGTGATTGGAGTTACTCAACTTTTTTCCTATTTGTGATTAGTGGTTAATAACAAAATCAAGCTTTGTTTTTGGAAACTTAGCTATAGAGAGATTTTTCTTTCTTTTGTAATTCTTTAGTTTTACACAAAGCCACAGAGTTCTCATTTCTGTTTAGGTAAAAAAGATAGGACAAGATACCTTTCTTCAGCTGTGATCCTGTAGCTCTCAATGGACTAGAATTTCGTACGTGTATCTGATTGCTGGACTCCAGGTTTCTTACAGTCCCCTTTTCTTTGGACACAAGATAAATACAAAAATACAATGCTTAGGCTGATATAAAGCAGTCGCCTCAATATAATTCTTCCTGAGTTTGTCAAATGAAAACTATGGCAGCTGATTATTTTATCTTCCCCAAACAAGAAAAAAAAAAATCACATCATTTACATTGTAGAGATGGGGAATTCAGCTCTTTGGAGTTGAGAGATTGTTATCATCAGTTCCATCAGAAAGGAATCATGAATCATGGTATGGGTTGCTTCGTCCTTTGGCTCAGATCAAATACGACTGTGGAGTTGTTAATAAAATCAAAGAGAGAACCTGGCAGAATTATCTGTCTTCATCTCCAGATGTTTGTTCTTCTTCCTTTTTTATGAACAATGAAACCAGTTGAAGAAAATCTCTCGCACTGGATTCTACCTTTGCCAACAAAAGCTATCTACTTACTACCATTCTGGTTCTTTTCACAGAATGACAAGCCTCACTACTAGATACTCTGTAACCTGACTGCATTTCAGCATTTCTGTCTTGCTGTTGTTATTGCTTTAATCACGTTTCCAATGAATTTTCATAAAACATGACTCCATCTCCCTTCTGTCTCTCACAGGGAAAAAAAACAAAAAAAAGAAAAAAAAAAGTCAATACTGGCCACAGGGAATATTCTTGCAGTCCAGTCTTCTTGGTTTTTTATTTTTTCCTCCACTGCAAGATTGCCAGGAAGATACAGTCAGCAATTGATGCCTGAGTTCCACACCAAGAATTTGATTTATTTTTCTTAAGTTTCATGGATGCCAGACATCCGTGAATGCTGGTTCATTCTCTCAGTGTTTGTCACAGACTAGAAAGTAAAAAAGCTGGAATTGATTAATTTTTTTACCTAAAATGGAAATGTTAGGCCAACTCTTTGTTTGGTATAACACCATGGACTTACATTGTGGATTGTTTTAGCTGAAGAAGTATTTAAGGTTAGTTTTGAATAAATAACAATAGTACAATGAAGAACTCTTGTAACTGTGTTTTAAAATGAAAAATATTAACTGAGCACTGAGTTAAATGCTGGTTTTTGTCAGATTTTAACATGTGCTGAATCACTTTCAATTGAAAGTACATTATTTTGGTCTAGGAAGTTTTTCATCTCTATATGGATAGCATTAGCAGGGTTGTTTCTCAGCATTTACTATTAAACAAGACTTTCTAAATAAAGGGACTAGAAATAATTCAGAAACAAAAAAGTGATTTTTCCTTTCAGATTTCTCAGTTGAGTATTTGCCATATGGGTTGCTCAGCATCACACTCTCAGCAGGTCTAATTTATGGTAAACACACAGTGAGTGAACAGGGAAAAAAATAAAGCAATGAAAATATTAAAATCCCCCCCCTTTTTTTTTTTAAACAGAACTAAACATATTCAGGTTCAGTCCATACAGTTGTGGCATTTAGTTAAGTATATATGTATTTGTCACTCTGCTGGGAGATTATGAAGAAAGAAACGCTGCACTCCTCTTGCCATGAGACGGGTTTGCTGGAGCTTGCATGGCAGTGTGTAAATTATACCTTCCCTGCTCCGACATGGCATGCTGCCAGGCCCCCCAGGGCTGTGCTCTCTCCATGAAGGGCAGTTGGTGAAAACATTGCAGCTCTTGCTGTGGCATGGGGCGCGTTAGCTTTTCCCTGGGCCTCCGCAGGAGGATCACCAACTGAGTGAATGTGTTGATGCTCTGGTCCGCTGCTAGGGTTTGGAGTAGGCAAAGAAAGATACAAACTAAATATCAGTTTTGATTTTTCTCAAGATTCACAACCATGGAAATCCACAGCGTCGGTATTTTGAAAGCCTCCCATCTCACCTGAACTGCCAGGTCTGCCTTGTTTGCTGCATATCTGCTTGCTTTCTCAATGTGGGTTACCATCTCTGTCTTGGGACTTTGCTGCTGTAACTGTGCTTCGAGGGCTCACTCAGCCCTGCTCCTTGGCATGCCCATGTGGCAAATCACTGCTGAGCAAGACAAAACACTAAGCATGTATCAGCCCAAGTGAGCAATCCTTCAAATCTTTCATCAGTGCTTCCTGCTCAGGAAATGAGGTTTGTTTTTTTTTTTTTTTCAGAGGAAGGTCTGCATCGCTGCATTTAAGTAAACAAACAAACAAAAAAACCAAGTTAATCTGTTTTACAGTTAGGAACAGATGTATCCTAGCAAAAGAAACTCCACCGCACAAACAGATGCATTGTTCCCAGAACAGAAATTGCTGCCCTTACACACTTGATCTTCTAATTTAAAAAAAAAAAAGGAAGTAGCTACAAAAGAAAATGCATTTTAAAAGCTGTGGTTTGAGTCCTGCCCTCTGCCTTATGGTGGTACAATAGACTCTGGTAATTCATACACTTTCCTTTATGTCTGGATACTTTCTGTTCCAGACAGAAACCTGCACATTCCCACTCCAGATCTGAGGATTCAGCAAAATAATTGAGAGCATCATTCATGGTTCAGATTTAGAAGAAAGTCTGTTAGTCCTGCATTGAACAATCATGATATAATTTTCTTTAGGCATAATTTTTTTCTGTGTCTTCAAGAGTAAATACTTAACTTGCAACACCTGCAGGTATTTAGTTCAAATAAATACAAAACTCTACGAATCCTGCAAAGTGTTTGTCTTCGTGTGACCTCCACAGTTTGGCAGCAGCATCCGCAGGCTGCAGGTCTAACTTGTGTAGTAGTACTTGCAGTTGTGTTTGATTTCTTCTTGCTTGGTATTTTGAACAAGGGTAACCTGGAATGACTGGTTTTGTTTCCTTGGTTATTATTGGGTATTTTATACTCCTCTAGTGTGCTACATCTTGTTCTTGTTGTGCTACATCATCTTCTCCATGAACTAATCTGTAAATACTTGTAGAAGAATAAATAGAAAATATTGGTTGTTTTATCATCTAGTATGAATTCTTCCTTCATGTATATCATTAGCCTAATTGTTTACAGTGTTCCAGTCAGTTACACTTACACAGATCCTCTGAGGTAATGGAGTTGTGTTTTGTGGTATAAACCAATATTTACTCAGAAGTCAAACTTCAGCCTCACTTCCTGCAGACTTCTAGTACTATCACTGTAGCAGTAAAATCCAAAGTGAGATTTTCAAGATGCCCATGTGGGCATAACCATGGAAGAAGTAATTTTATGATTTATTAGTTTACAAGTTATGCATATAAATTTCTGTGAAAAACAGCCATCTGAAGTCAGGTGCCACAGGTAACTATTTCGGACTCTCTGTATTTTATGTTTTAACCATTTTAGAAAAATGTTAATTTACAGTGTCTTCTGTCAACTGGAAACGGTTGGGAGGTTAAAGTAAAAATTAGGTGATGAGGAATCTTTTGTATACTCCACACTCAATCATTGCAAACTCACATTCTGAACACTTAAATGTGGCATTGAATCTGGCTATATTTTGAGTCCATTATTAAAGACTCAAAAAACAATCATATTTTCAAGTAGCATTCTGCACAGTCAGTGATGTATCTGTGCTGGATGCCACTGTTCTTCACAAAATGTGATAATAATGTTATCTGTTAACATAAAAACAAAGTTTGACTCCACAGAAGCAGCTGGAAATGGATAACCACAATGTGCTTAAATCTGTTAAGAATGCACTGTTTGACATATACTGCTAAAAGTTCCTCATATTTAGGAATTCTTTTAAGTGAAATGCTTGCGCTGTGTCTCAGCTGGTGTGCATGAAGGAATATTCATTTCCCAGTGGTAACATGGAATTTTATTTTTTTACCTTTTTTATATATATTTAATGGATTGAAATACTTTGAAGGAAAAAAAAAGCATACATTTCTGGACCTAATCTATTTCAAAGGGGTTTTATGGTTCTGATGCCAGCCTTTTCTCATGTTTTATGTATAGATGAATCAGGAGGTTATGCCTTGTCCAGGTTAGCAGGGAGCAAAAACAGCCCTTCTCAGTGACATGCAGGAAAGTGATCAGTCTGGCAGTGAAAGATAAATCTTTAGTGGGTGTATACTGCAGGTGATTGGAAAAGGGATTGTCTGCATCTTGGCAAGAGGGTCATTCTAACAGCAGGATGTGCTAAAACTTACTATTTTCTAGTTGCAAGAGAGGGATATATTAATCTCATAATATATGCTGGGTATTTCAAGCCTGCAATTCCATTATAATATAAATCTTTTACAGTATTGTTATTATGTGTATAGAGTGAGGCAAAGTTTCTGCAGCAGAAGTGGGTGGTGGAAGCAACTGAAAGAGTGGAGCTTTCAGGGATTTGGTGTCTGGTCAGAAAGAGCCAGAGAAGAGCTATGTAATGATGGCAGAAGGCTAAAGTGAGCCACTATGGCAGAGAACATAAAGTATGAGGAGGAATATAAAAAAATTTGAAGCTTCACTAGCTTGTGGGCTTTGAGACTCTGCCACGTCCAGAGAAGGGCAGCAAAGCTAGTGACGGGTCTGGAGAACAAATCTTCTGAGGAGCAGCTGAGGGAACTGAGGTTGTTTAGCCTGGAGAAAAGGAGGTCAAGGGGAGACCTTACTACCTGAAAGGAGGTTATAGCCAGGTGGGAGTTGATCTCTTCTCTCAAGTAACAAGAGATAGGACACAAGGAAATGACATCAAGTTGCACCAGAGCAGGTTCAGGTTGGATATTAGGAAAAATTTCTTTACCAAAACAGTTGTGAAAGCACTTGAACAGACTGCCCAGGGAAGTGGTGAAGTCACCAACCCTGAAGGTAGAGGGATGTAAAGAGGGCAGTGTCTCTGCTTCCATAACTGTTACCAACCAGGAGTGTCATTTCTGTCTTGTTTGACTGTGCACAAGCAGCAAAACTGACTTAGTTGCACTCAGAAGTAAAATCTTTTTCCAGAACAGCCTATTCTGTGTATGATCTGGCTTATATTTTGCTATTGACCATGCAGCTTTCACAACTGGAAGAAGTATTGGTGGTGAAGGCAAATTGAAAGAAAGGGGCTTTCGGGTGCAGAGTGAATTAACATTGTCCATAGGTTATTCTAGAGATAAGATACAGTCCAGTTTCCATCAGGGGAAAGTATAATTGTAAGCACATGAGTAGCAATGCTGTTGTACCAGAGACATAGCCTAAGACAGCATCTTGGATGGTAGCTACAATAAAATATTTTATTATATAGGCAAAGCAGAATGAAATTCAAGGCAATATGAACATGGAAAGAACTGTATAATTCCAGAGATGAAAGAATCTAGAGAAAAAAATCTCATGCAGATAGCAAAGGTATCTCATACAGGTCTTATTTACTGGTGCTTCATAATGACAGATATTAAAGTTGAAGCTCTTCACAGAAGTATATGTAATTTAGTTACAATGAGCAAATGCAGATTTTAACAGAAAATAGCTTAATTTGGGTCAGGAGATAGAATCTTTCCTCTCCTGAAGAAAAAATGGCATTAGTTTTATAGTATCTGTATAACACTGGTTTTCTTGGTAGTTTTAAAGATATCCCACTGGCAAAGCTTTAAAAAAAAGGATCTCTTGACCTCATGAAAAAAGTTAGTTATTTGGAATGTTAAATGCAATTATATTGACATATGGTGATAATGTGATAAAGCATAAGGGTTAAAGGTTGAAGGAACCATGGCTTGGCAATTAGCAATGTAAATGAAACATTCATTATCCAGCATGCTGAGAAGTTGATGAACTGTACAATAAATCTGAGCCCAAGTCACTACTGAGATAACTCATTTCAGACATAACGGTATTTATTAGGATCCTGGACATTGTTTTGCATTCTTGGATGAAATATCTTGCTATATAAAGTATTTATCCATTCTTTTTTTGTGAAATAAGTCAACACTAAAGCCCTAAGCAATTCTCTAAATAATACAGAATAAAAAAGGGAGAAACATGAAAGACATTGAAACTCACCCTATCTGGAAAGATCTTTGATTATGTGTATTGGTATCTCTTCAAAGCATTGGTAGTGGTATTTCTCCAGTAGAAATTTACTCCTGTTACTTATATTAACTGATTTGAAACCGTTTTTCATCTTACAAAATAGAATTGAAATCAGAATCTGACCTAGTAAGTAAACAGAGCCAATTACTCAATTTAAGTTCCATTTGTGCATAGAAGAGGGTGCTTTTTGGTCAGAACACAGGATGTAGGCTTGTTTGAGAGACAGTGCAGCACATGTTTACTCAGAAAGTTCCATGAAGATTACGATCCGAGTGTTTTCATACATCATTGCAGTTAATTGTACTTGGGTCACTCTCAGAATAATGCTCAGTACCAATAAACCCAGACCTAAATGTATTAACTTGATGATAGCAGTGGTAAATTACTTCACATTCATTAGGCAGTTCTAGGAACAGGTTTGGAGGACTACTTAATAATAAAATACATAGTGCACAATTTGTTCAGTAAAAATAACTGAAGAGAAGTTACCAGTTTATCATGGCCATAGCAAGAGATACATCATATTTTCTGCTCCAGCTTTGAATCCACTTGACATTATTAGAAATTTTGTGTATCATTTTATTTTACATATATTTCCCACCATGGAATAGGCAAATTTCTTACTACTGATGCAAAACATTTGAGTAGGTATGTATTAATGGCATTTAATATATAATATTATATTTTTATATATAGTTTTTATATATATCGCATTCATTATTATATATTATATATAGTATTAATTATATTAATGCAATTAATATAAACTCTGAGGGAGTATTGCATCTTATGTAGTTTTCATGCTAGTTCTGTGAAATTTTACTCTTATGGATTATTATGAATCCTGAAAGATCACATAATGATTTATGAATTGAGCAAAAAACCCCTCAGTACTCCCTTAATCTTCTCCTCTATGAGTATCTGATGTACATCATTCTCACTTCACTCAGTGCCTGCAAGAAATGGAGTATTTATTTGTTCAGCAGTACAAGGAAATGCAATGCACAGTTCA
Source organism: Porphyrio hochstetteri (assembly GCA_020800305.1). Taxonomy (NCBI): domain Eukaryota; kingdom Metazoa; phylum Chordata; class Aves; order Gruiformes; family Rallidae; genus Porphyrio; species Porphyrio hochstetteri. The sequence continues at coordinate 42,528,372 of CM036938.1, read as the reverse complement.
GTAAAAGAGCTTGATAACGTGCATTCTGTACAGAAAAGATAGCATTCCTATATGTGTATAGTATGGTATATTTACATACTATTCCGTACTATGCTGAAAGTACAAGGAACATACGAGGAAAACTCAAGAGTGTTGGCTTCCCCCCACCTCCCCCTCATTCATTGCCCAGAAAACTCTTCAAAAAATAAGCTTACATGCTGATGTGCTAATTGCTTTCAAGTAGGCATCTACCAGATAGTATGCATCTTCAGTTTCTTTTTGGAGTCTCACCAGTTCTATCATTTGACTGAAAGTTCTTGGGTCGCCTGGTGTGCAGGGTGGAGGATGCAGGATATGCTGGGGATCCTACGGGAAGCCTATAACAGCAGCAGCAATTAGATTTAGCACCCTGAGTTCTTTAAGAAGCGATCTGAAATCAAAAAGGTCTTCTAACCTTCTTGGAGTAATTGAGATGGCTGAGTGTGACATATGTCGCAAAACCAGGTTGCAAAATGAATTTTCAGGAATTACTTGGTTTCTGCTGCTGTTGTATCAGAGCATGGCTGTACTTTAAAATGCAAATTGTGGGAATTTATTGGGTGAAGCATGTCAGCCAGGATACTTCCTATAAAAACTGGTCAAGAGCTGTTTTGAGCACAGCTCTGGCAGGACTGAGAATGTAGTTACTATGTTACTATAAAATTGTGAGGAAAATGCTATAAAGAAGATATTTAAGAACTCCTGAGTTGTGTTTATATAAAGAGTCTCTTATCTAACTACCTTTGAATGTATGTATACACCTACCTACCGACCTACTTAACTACCTACCTACCTACCACCTTGTTCTGTGGCTGTTGCTGTGCTTTCCTGTAACAGTGACATCAGTAGAATTTGAGGCATTAAATTCTTAAGTATGCAATAGGTCATACTTTACCCAAACCTTTTAAATTAAAAATGACCGTGAGTAAGTCATCACAGAATCACAGAATCACAAGGTTGGAAAAGACCTTTGAAGATCATCAAGTCAAACCATTCTCATCCTAAACTAAACCATATCCCTAAGTACTTCATCTACCCTTTTTTTAAACACATCCAGGGAAGGTGACTCAACCCCCTCCCTGGGCAGCCTGTTCCAGGCCCTGACAACTCTTTCAGTAAAAAATTTTTTTCTAACATCTAATGTAAACCTGCCCTGGTGCTGATTTGTGCCATTCCCCTTGTCCTATCTCCTGTCACCTGGCTGAAGAGACCATCACCTACCTCTCTACAACCTCCCTTCAGGTAATTGTAGGTGGTAATAAGGTCATGTTGCTTATCTTTCCTTTTTAGAAAGTCTCTAATCTAAATATACTTGCTGACCCACAGCTTATTTTTACTATTTGGATAAACAGTCTTATTCTGAATGACAGTATTTGAAAGTCTTAATTTCCTGACTGCTGACTGTACTGGATCAATTTGAACTGAAATCTGTAAGCAATAGTGTATGTGTGTACTTGTAGAGACTACTTAGGATGGTATCTCAGAATATGTCTAACTTATTGCAAGGTCCTTGAATGAATCTGCTTCATAGATAAGGTGAAGTAAGGCGTTGGGAAACTTTTTGCATACTAATATGAAGGTATCCACACATACACTGTGCACCTTTCAGACAAGGCAACATTCTTTTTTATGGATGCCACAAAATTGAGTAATACTGTTACATATGAATGTTATTGAAACTCTAATCCAGTTCCTCTGAGTTCCAAAATAATTTTTCTTTTATATATTTGTGAGTTTCTCAGTCAAAACCAATTGAAGATGGCATTCCTAAGATTCAGTGGCATATCCGTAAGTATTAGGTCCTCATCTAAGACAGGAAGGCCCATCTCTAAATGGCAAAAATACCACATCTTGATGGGACTATAAAGAGAAGGCAGTGGCTCTCCATGTAAAACTCCATGAATGTCAAGGCACTTGGTGAAAAATATAAATATTATTATTATTTTAGTAAGTTTCCTGATTACTTGAGACAGGTAAGTGCTTATCAGACTACAGAGGTAACAGCAAGCAGAGAGGTAGGATGTGAGTCTACAAAGCCCGGCTGTAGCTTGTGTTTGCTCCAAGTTCATTACCAAAGAGAACATTTAAAGTATGGGTGAAAGGTGCCTTTTTGTAAGGTGGCTACCTAAGACTGCTCACAGACAGTAGTCACTTCACAGCTTAAGTGTGTATATCTTGCATACTGCATGCCAGCTCCCCTCTGCCTGTACTGTGGACATTGCAGTCTTGGCTGAGAATTTTTGTGGTAGCTTTCTTCTATGGAAAACAGGAGCCATCTACTGTCCAAAGAGAGCATCGTTTAAAGTGAAGTGTTATTTTTCTGTATTATTCTATATCCCCCCCCAAATTCTCCAGTGTTAGTTAGTAGGATTTTTGATGGCACCAACTTGGATGGGAGTGTCTGTCTGCTTGAGAGTAGGAAGGCTGTACAAGAGGAATCTTGACAAGCTGGATCGATGGGCCAAGGCTAAGTGCCAGGTCCTGCACTTGGGTCACAACAACCCCATGCAATGCTACAGGCTTAGGGGAGAGTGGCAGGAAAGCTCCTAAGTGGAAAAGGACCTGTGGGGGTGTTGGTTGATAGCTGGCTGAACATGAGCCCAGGGGGTCACGAAGGCCAACAGCATCCTGGCTTGTGTCAGAAACAGTGTTGCCAGCAGGACTAGGGAAATGATGGTGCCCGGGTACTCAGCACTGGTGATGCCACACCTCGAGTACTGCGTTCAGTTTTGGGACAAGAAATCCTACAAGAAAGACATTGAGGTGCTGGAGCATGCCCCAAAAAGGGTAGCAAAGATGGAGAAGGGTCTAGAGCACAAGTCTTCTGAGGAGTGGTGTTGTTTAACCTCTACGAAAGGAGGCTATCACTTTTTATAGTTACCTGAAAGAAGGTTGTAGCCAGGTAGATGTTGATCTGTTTTCTCCCAAGTAACAAGTGATAGGACAAAAGGAAAGGGCCTCATGTTGCATCAGAGCAGGCTAAGGTTGTGTATTAGGAAAGATTTTTTCAAAAAAATCATTATCAAGCACTGGAAAAGGCTGCCCAGGGAAGTGGTTGAGTCTCCATCCCTGGAGTTATTTAAGACTTGTAGATGTGGTTCTTAGGGACATGGTTTAGTGGTGGGCTTGGCAGTGCCAGGTTAACAGTTGGACTTGATGATCTTAAGGGTCTCTTCCAAACAAAAATATTCAGTGATTATATGATTTGCTAACAGCTTGGGTGCAAGATTAGATGCAAGGTCTACATGATATACTTATTTTTGGAAAAAACTTGTAGTACATATACTAGAAGTCAGTTATACAGATTTCAGCATCAACTATTATTTAAAAATTTGTATTGCATAGGCAGCTTGAGAGTGAGGAAAAATCTGGACAGTCATCTCTAAGTGTGGAACATCTAAAAAATTAGTTCAATGAAATTATAAATTTTTTCTGCTCAGCTTCCATTTCTAGTTATCTTCACAGTTTCAAAAAAAATCTCGGTAAAGTACAGTTCAATTCTAAACAGGAATAAATGGAATCACAGAACCACCTGAGTTGGAAGGGACCCATAGGGATCATCGAGTCCAACTCCTGGCTCCACACAGGACCAGCCAGGTCAGAGCATGTGACTGAACGCATCATCCAGATGCTTCTTGAACTCAGCCAAGCTCAGGGCTGTGACCACTTCCCTGGGGAGCCTATGCCAGTGCCTGACCAACCTCTCAGTAAAGAACCTCTTCCTAATATCCAGCCGAAACCTCCTCTGTCACAGCTTCATGCCATTCCCTCCGCTTCTATCATGGGTTGCCAAAGAGAGGAGATTGGTGCCTGCCCCTTGGCTCCACCTCATCAGGAAGCCATAGACCATGAGAAGGTCTCCCCTCAGCCTCCTGTTTTCCAGGCTGAACAAACCAAGGGACTTCAGCCTCTCCTCATAAGACTTCCCAAAAAAAGGAAAAATCATGTCAGGGTCCTAGTTTCCTTTTTTTTGTTTTCTTGATTTTGGACCTAACAGATATCAAAAAAATTTTGATCATACATTAAAATAATAACAAAAAACCACCCACCAAACCCAAACCAGACCCTCCAAAACAAAGAAAGAAACAAACAACCCGTCCCCACTGCAACCTCCAGATCTGGAAAAATCATGCTTTGCTGTTTTTATCTCTGCGATCTCTTCCAGACGGGAGAAGCCTGTCAGGAACTTTTCCATCTAGTGCTCCTCTACCAGTTCTGCACTGCACAGCATTGCACCACTGTCTGCTGCCCAGTTGTGCCTTTGTGACACTTAGCACTATGTTTCAGTCTTCAGAATAGCTACATGGAACCAAGCAGTCATATGTCAGATATATTGAGACATAAAATAAGTTATAACCCAGGCAGCTGTTTCTTAGTTGGAATGAGCTAATCAAGGGTGGGAAGAGAGAAGAAACATATAAAACACTTATTTGCTGATAAAGTCAAGATACATGCTAATTAGTTTGGCTCATAAGGTTCCCCATTATTTTCATTGCTGTTGTGGTTGCTTATGTCCTATACGCATACACAAACACACCCAATGTGAATAAGACAGCATTTATGTGTAGGTTGAACCAAATGATTATAAATGAATTGAGGGATGTCTCCTGGGATTGGACATAAAGGTCTTGTAAACTGAAAATTTTATAAACAAACAGCTGTTGGGAAAATACCATTATGCTGTAATAGCTGCTATTAAAATCCATTAGCAATCTTGATGGCCTGTTTGAATTTGATGCATCATTTGCTCTGACAGCATTTCTTTCTAAAGAATTTTCTAAAATATATGTAGATTATGAAAGACAGTAGTAATAGACTAGGAGATTAACACTGATTACATGTTATACTTCCATGTGCCAATCAAGCTTTGAAGAATGCTGTGTACCCCCCAGTTTAAATGTCAGTGGACAAAAAGGATCACATTAACCTGAACAGCTGCAAAGCCTTCTCCATCACTGTGGGAGAAATATGCAGCTCTGCAGAGATGAAGTATTTTCAGGTTAAAAACCACGTTTCAGGCAACAAAATAAATCTCCAGTGTTCTCTGCGAGTTTGTGCACTGTCCTAATTGATGCCAAACTGTCATTCTCCTGCTCAGGAACCCGGATGCCGCAGTGGAGGCCGGCTGCCATAGGGGTAGGCATGGCCTGTAGATCATGCTGCTACCAAAATTAGTCAGGCTTCTAATGAGATTTTGAAAAATCTCTGTGCCGAGGACTATCTGCAAACTCTCCTCTTTTAAGAACAGTTCAAGTGTCAGTGTTCTATCTAAAATGTCCCTTCAGAAACAGGTTTGAAAGCTCAGGGATGGAGGAGTGGGGGGGGCGGTGTTTGCGCGTGTAGGCGGCTGTAGCGATGCTCATGGCTTGTCCACGGATGCGGCAAGGGCACCATCTGGTGGGTGAGCAAGGATAAAGGACTGCAGCTTGACAGAGCCGAGCCGTCAGGTTTAAACATCTTTAATCAAGACTTCTTGGTCGCTTCCCACCCCTTCTCCTCCCACCCACCCATCCCCCGCCCCTTTTTTTTTGTTGTAATGCTCATAATCGGATGATATAAATCTAGTTATTGTATATGCTTTTTTAAATAATTCTTCCTGTACTTTGTGTTTTTCAATATTTTTGTTCAATGAACTAAACTGACTTCTTTCTTTATAAGTATTATTGTGGTATAAACTCACATGCCAATTTTATGGATACCCTCTTTTCATCCCTCTCGTTCTACATGTTCCCCCTTTCTTTGTCATATCCTCTTTTTCTTCTCTGATAGCTCTAAGCAGCTTTTTTTGCTAAAAGGACTGGTAAAGGATGCTGTGTCTTCTACTATTTTCCTCTCATTAATCCTCCTCTCCTTCCTGGTGGGATTACAGTGATGGAAGTGAAGCACACCTTGCTTGTAATATTGTTCTGCTGATGTATACAGTGTGCAGCAGAGCCACTTTGCAGCAGCTCCCTTTGTAAGGGGGAGGTATACAAGCATTTGTGCTTTAATGTAAGGAGAGAAAAGTCAATACCTTTATGTCCTTCTAGCTCTGGACCATTCTGTCATTCTTCTTTGCATTTGTGGGGTTTTTAAATTTTAGTTTTGGTAAGGATTATGATATAAGTAAGTTCATCAACAGAGCTGTAGGTCTATGATACCACTGTTTATTATGGCATTGTCTTAACAGGATTGCCTTGCAAGAGGCTAAATCTAGCCAAGTAGTAGCACCATTTAACGTGCAAGTTGTTGAAGGAGCCTTTACTACTTGTCAGCTACTGCAGGGTTGTGATAATGTATTATGCATTCCACCGTATGCCTCTCTCTAGCACTGAGCGATAGATGGTTGTGCAGTGCGCAGTGTAGCGGAGGTAAAGCCCTCGTGCCATTACATATGCATTTTTTCATGGTTTGAAAGAAGGCTGGATGCTATTTAGAGCCCCAGATATCTCATTTACATGTTAATATTTTTAATAATATTTTCAGAAAATAATTGAGGCCCTGAATATAAAGACATCAATTTCACAAAGGTTGAAGTGAGAGTGTTCTGAAAATGTGCCAACAGGATAGAAGGCCTTAATTATGGGCCTAGTCAATAAGGTGCCCATGCACATACTCCTTTTTTTTCTTTGAATTACTTCGGTTTCATAAATTTGGCAATATTTAAATATACTTCAGGTACTACATTTTACTTGCAAGTGCAATAGCAGTTTGACCACCCTACCACACTATTTTTACTCCAATGTTCAGACAACACAAATTCAGCCTTTAAAAAGTTGCACTCAAAACCTTAGTTTTGAAACCTCAAATTATCAACAATGAAGTTCGTGGAGCAGTATAACATTTTGTAAATAAGCTGCTTGCTTTGTTAGGTGAAATTTTGTTTTGACATTGCTTTTGACATTTCTTTTCTTACTGTGTTTGAAAGACGCTTTAGTGAGAATGCGTGACTACAGTTATGAAGTCATACAGCTATGCACGACATGCCTATGGCTAACTCAAATATATGCTATTAACTTGCTATATATTTTGTGGTTAATTTTTTAGTTTGTTACTTACTGAGTTTATGTTTAAATATATTTATTTCCTTTATTGACAGTCTTACTGTACAATTTACCTGACAGATTTGGCTCAAGATGTACATGCTTGCAAGAAAGCTCAGTGGCACAAGGAGAGTCAGTTGTGTTAGCTGGAGTCACTACTGCACAGGGTGGAATTGCTGACGCTTGGTAAAGCCCCTTCTAAACTTGTGTGACACTGTAGAGGCAGTACCAACCTATCTCCATCAGCACTGACAAAAGTTTTTGTAAACGAATTGGTCTCACTGCTAAGCATACTGGTAAATAATGATTTTGCATGCTATTATTCCTGTAAAGTTAAAACCTAGAGCACTTTTTTCTTTGGCAGCCCAAACAAAATCCCCATATTATTGTTCTTTTGCCTCACTCCCCGCAAATTTTTTTTTTTTTGGCACACTTACACATGATTTATTTTTAGCGTTGAGAGTTCCATGTAAGTATAAAGTAAAATTAGAACCATATTAAATGTATTCCAGCTGCTTTGGGCCCTGAGAGCAAGGGATTGCTAAACTAGATTTACTCGTCAGTGTTAGGAGAGCAGTGGCCCTGTGCCTCAGAGTGGTGAATCCAGTACCTTGGATTCAGGGTACTGTCTTGCTTTGCATCTCATTTTTCACTTGTACCTGTTGAGAGAGAGAGAGAGAGGAAAGCACAAGTTTGTGAAGTGCACAACCTGCATAAAGCACATATGCTGGAGAACTCGACCCTGCAAGTTATCATCCAAATTCTGCCTTACGCACAGCTAGTATTTTGTTCTAAGAAACTTGAACCATTTCAATGGTAGGAGCTGCCATCTTCACTGCTACTGAGTACGTTAAACTGGCAAGGGTGCCACCACTGAACTTCTGCCTGGTGTAACCGTGTGTGTGCCTCCTGACAGGCATCTGCAAAGAACTTTGTTTTACCCTGTTTTCGCTTGTGTTGGTAATGACTCCTTTTATCTCTTCTGAAGGAACTGACTGTTTAACAAATGAGTTGCTAAAGGCATTTTGCTTGCATAACTGTACGTGCTTATTAGAAGAATCCTTAGGAAAACTTAAGTGAATTACAAGAAACTGAATTGCTATTCTTGTTTGTAGGAAGAGTGGGATTTTTTTTTTTTTTTTTTTTCTGGCAAAGTTCTGTGACTGTATTCCATCATCTCTCTCTAATTCCTCATTCCTGTTCTGAAATTGCCATTGTGGATGAGACTAAAACCAGTGCCACTGAAAACCTGGGGACCTCTGTTTGTTTGTGAGTTGTGGAGCAAGATGTTAGGCTTCCACAGCAGAGAGATGGACTGAGTGAATGGAAAACTAATGTTTTTGTCTACAGTCATATTCCAGATGAGGGTTACTCCATATCAAAAAGGCAGCATGAGTGGGCAAGCAAGGTGCCGGTGATACAGCACAAATCTGACTTAATCCAAATAATTCAAAATGCGTTTCTAAATTTTTCACGTACTAAGCAGAGAACTTCTACTTCCTGGAAGGGCATTGGCTAAACTTGAGGGCCTGAGAAATGGTGAGAATATTGTCTGTGCAGGAACTGATTGGGAGAATATTTTACATGGACATCACTGGTGTGCGCCAAATCCTTTGAAGTCACCCATTAACTTCTGGTTTGTGTGATTCTGAATCACAGAATCACAGAATCGTAGGGGTTGGAAGGGACCTCGAGAGATCATCGGGTCCAACCCCCCTGCCAAGGCAGGCTCCCTAGCACATATTGCACAGATAGGTGTCCAGACGAATCTTGAATATCTTCAGAGAAGGAGACTCCACCACCTCCCTGGGCAGCCTGTCCCAGGGCTCTGTCACCCTCACCGTGTGAAAGTTCTTCTGCATGTTGGTGTGGAACTTCCTGTGCTCCAATTTGCAGCCATTGCCCCTTGTCCTGTCTCCACAGACCACTGAAAAGGGGTTGGCCAATTCCCCCTGCATCCCATACTTAAGATATTTATAAACATTAATTAGGTCCCCCCTTAGTCTTCTTTTCTCCAGGCTGAACAGTCCCAGCTCACTCAGCCTTTCCTCATACGGGAGATGTTCCAGGCCCTAAATCATCTTCGTAGCCCTTCTCTGGACTCTCTCCAGGAGATCCCTGTCTTTTTTATACCAGGGAACCCAGAACTGGACACAATACTCCAGGTGGGGCCCGACCAGGGCAGAGTAGAGGGGGAGGATCACCTCCTTCGACTTGCTGGCCACACTCTTCCTGATGCAATAGGCCTGTTCATTCAGGCTTGCAGAATGAACACCTACTGGTAACAGTTTTAATTATAATTTCTCTATATATGCAGAGACCCTGGTTAGAATGTGGCATTTCAAAGCCACAGATCTGTGCTGCTGAGAGGAAAACACGATAAAAGTATGATGAAAACTGAGGCGCAATCAAAGAGTATTTTGCCTTAATGGGGAACTGTATTGGCAGTTGGGGAGATTTTGGAGAAATAGGAAAAAAAAGCAAACAGTTAAAACTAAATTCTTTAAATGGCATCAGTGGTTCTTGCTGGGAATTCAGTTGCAGTAGGAAGAAGAGTGAAGTTTGAAATGGGAACAGAAAGTAACAGGGAAAGTAAAACATAATGTAAGTCAGGAATTGACAGCACTGGAGGAAAAAACCTTGGAGGAGGAAACAGTATTTTTGAGTCAAGAGAATGAATAGAAGAAGCACAGTTTTTGAGAAAAATCGCTTGCTGTCACAAGAGCAAGAGAGGGTACAAACAGCTCCTTTAGGGAGGCAGAAAAAGAGGTAGCTAGTTGAAACAGAAACCTTCACTGATTACTAAAATTTGATGCAATTATCTGAATGTGACACATTAACAATTTAGAATATGTTAGAAGTGATAGATCTGAATCCTACATGAATGGTTCTTTCAATTTGTTATCTGTTGATAATTTTCAAAGCAGGGTTTTTAAAGGGGAAAAGGGAAAAACCTGGATGCCTGGATGGGCCTGTATCAATAACAGCATCCATTTTTTTAATTCTAGGTCAACTATCTTACAAAACTATTTGCCCATGTATGTAAACAGCGTGAATTAGCTTAACAGTTAAGCAACTGTGGTTTATTACTGTGAGATGCTTAAAAATTAGTGAAGTTAATGTGATGAGAAAAAAAAAATGGGGAGAGTAGGGAAGAAGTCATCAGCTTGGGATTTAAAGCTGTTATTTAGCCTTTAAACAATTTAAAGACATCTAAACAATTACAAATTACTGAAAATTTTGGTAACTCAACCAGAAAACACAAAAGCATGCGTCCATTTGCATGGCTGCGTTGCTGTGTGAGGAACACTCAGATTGAAAAAGTGTTCCACAGCAGGTTTTGTTGTTTTGCAATGGTTTTTACTGATGAACTAATCATTTTACATTAAATACCTTGCTCTTCTAGAACGCATTAATGCTGAGAAATAGTGTTGTCCCACCAAATATTTTCCTGGTTTCTTCTGCTTCTTTTGACTTTTTAATCTACAAGGTTTTGAACTTTATACAAAGTATTTTTTCTATTTTTACAGTATTTTTGCTATTTTTTAATGTTAGCATTAAAAATGTTGGCATTTTGTTATTAAATACAAATCACACTGAATGCTTTGTTCAGAGTCCCACACTGGAGAAAGAACTGCAGGCTTCCTTCTGCTTCCTATACAAATGAGTCTTCCTCACTTGGTGCAGTGGAACTAGGAACCAGGTCATATCCCAACAAGATTGGGTGGAGATGTTCGCTGGCTATGCTCTTTGGGCTGCAGCAGGAAGTCTAGCAGCATTTTTCTCTCCTTTGCCAAAGACAGGACAGGGTTGGTTCCCATTGTGTCAAAAAAACCCCCGAACAAACCCAACCAAAACTATACCAAAACAAAAACACCCACAAAACCCCACAAAGCTTTCAGTACTAACTCAGCTACATTATTTCTAAATATGCTCTTGGCTGAAGAATAATGATTTATTAGCTTGAGTGAAAGTAATTTTTGAAGATTTTTCCTGTTTCATGTAGGGATGATAAGTGTGATCCATAATATGGAAGGTACATATGTATATATAATTTTTCAGACAGTCTGTGTGTGACAGTATACGTTTACAGTATTGCTAGCTTCTTGCCACTGAAAGTATTTTTAATGGTACATCTAGTCTTGATGTTTCCAAAAAGAAAAAAATGTGTTCCTGAAAGTAGGAGAGAAAGCACTGTTTCATCCCTCTGTAGTGACAACTGCTGAATAGGTGTAGCACTTTTTACTGGATAAACCTACATGTTTATGGGAAAATGGCTATAGTATACTATTGTCGTTATTATGATGAAGAGCCAGTCTCCATTTCCACTTTAAGCTGCAACCATTAAAAGTGCACATAAGAATTGTTCAGCATCCCGCTTTGGCATTTTTGTTTTTTCCTTGATTATATCTTCAGGAAGAATTAACATTTTGATACAACATTTGTTCATGGATTTGTAGTGGTTAAATCAATAGTTAATGAGGTTCGTCGTATAATTTGAGCTTGTAGTTTGTTTATGCTAGACCAACTTTATCCATACTCCAAACAAATTATCTCTTATAATCACCAGCCTGAAGATAAATCTCTAAATGTTTTTCTGATGATAGTGCTGTGGTTGGCAGGTGTTAGAAGTGCCTCCCAGGGACAAAGATTGAAGATGGGCTTGTTCTCACAAATCCTTCAGGCGAGGTTGTTTAGCTTTCTATCCTGTCATCTGCAGAGGAGCCTTGTATGGTGCCCTGCTAATGAAATCTAATAGGCAAAGGTCATATATCTTTATGAAGAAAAATGCAAAGCTGGTGAGTGATAAATGTTCTCCATGGGGTTCAATGGACGATGCTCAGCAATAAAATCCGTGTTTAAACAGTGTTTCAAACGGCTTGGCATAGCTCTGTTTTTTTTTGCGCCTTAACTACTTTTTATAACAATTCTCATTACTGGTGATGGGATTTGATAAACAGAAAACTAGTTGGGTATGCATGCAAAGTTGTCTATATAATTAAAAAAAAATAGGTGGTGACATGAAGAGGGTAATTATTTTTTCAGTGTTCATAGCATAATAAATAAGATGGCTCAGATAAAAGTACGTGGCAGTATTTTATTTAAATTTGAAAGCTCTGTTGACTAGTGATAGAAGCATGGTTGCTACTGTGAAGATGTGAAGATTTAGGTAGATTCTAGCATCAGCTGTAAACCAAAAATGTCTTTGTCAAATGTCAAAATGTAAAAGAAGGAAAAAAAAAAGAGAAAAGAATGTGCATCATACAATTGCAGATACAACTTCTAAAGAATGCCAAGTCAGTCTCTTTAAGAAATTGCTAATCTGAAGTTAGAAGGAATTAAATAAACCCGATATTGTTGAATCACTGCTGTTTTTTGAGAAGTTACCAGTTCATTTGCTATAGTTATACTGCTGAGCTAAGAGACAGTTCAATAAATCAACTCAGGCTTGATGGATTCTACAAACCATTGCAATGAGTGCGTGGAAGAGGAAAGAAATCTCTTAGTATTCCCTCTTTGACAAAAGGGTATGCAAAGAGCCTGAATGGATGAATGGTTGATTAATTTTGCCAGAAATTTTCTTGACAGCCAGAAATGTGTTTTTGCATTACCATGTTTGCATGGGAATTATTTTGTAAAGTATGAATTATTACATATAAACTTACACCTGAGACTTAGCTGGCTAAAACAGACAGCTCCTGGTCAGTATGTATGTGGTTGTGATGTTTCTTATGTTTTAATTCATCACTCTGGCAAGTCAGCCTTTTGCTTGTTACCACTTGCTAATCAGTCAACAGTGAAATCAAATATTGTATGTGATTAAATGAACCTTGTAACTGAAGTTGTAGGTTGTGTCTTTTCCCATATTTTTTAATTGATTTACAAGCTGTGGAAAAATCAGATGGAAGTTCTTAACCTAGGAGCAGAAAGCAGAACAATATAAAGGACAATAAAGAGCTAAAAAGGCTATGTCCACATGGCCAGTTGATTGGTAAGATACAAAACCAGTGTTTCTATTTCTCCTCTAAGTTTTTGAGGTAAGTAATATATTAGTTTGTATATGCTATACTGTAGTATAGAGATTTTTTTTCCCTCTTCATTTTGCACTTATTTTTTGCATATTTTGGTCAGGAGATATTTGCTTATAAATGTGGTGTATAAGCAGGTCTCTGGATACCCTTACCTTTAGGGTTTGGATACTTAACACTTGTGATTTTGCAATGAGAGACTTTCCTTTTCATGCCATTTGCTCCAGAAAATTATGTACATGCTTACTTCAGCCTTTACACTGATTTTAACATAATGCAAGTAAATTTTCCTGTAGTTTCCTACTTGCAACAGAACTCCTATGGTGAGGATTGCAAGTTTTCTAGTTTGTCCCTTTATACAGAGGCAGAATTTTAAAGACACCCTTGAAAAAGGAGATGGCATTTAAGCCTTCAAACTTGAAAATTGTATCTGTGTTTAGCTCTATTTTATATTTTTAACAACTCCAAACTACTTAACCCTCCAATTGCCAAAAATGGTGAAAAATTGCAGCTTTATCCTTGTAAGAGAAAACAATTCTCTTATTACAGAAACATCCACTAACAGTGAGAGAAATTACAAGCACTTTGAATTTCTTCCCTTGAAGACAGAAATAAATAAGGGCTTTCACCTTCATCTCACTAGACAAGATGATGTACATCCTTTCTTGCATTCCAGTGCCACTGAGAAATGTTTTTTTCTTCTAGATGATGTGTTTGATATTGATGTGCTGTTCCAGTGCACACCACAACAGTGCACACACCCCTACCTGTGTTTGTTTATGCCTTTTAGGCTAAGTGCTCAGTGTTCATCTCATCCAGTAGCCCCTTAAAAGGCTGGACTTCACCTCCAGGCCTTCTGGTCTATTACATACTTGGTAGGTGGGTGTACACAGACCCCACCAACACCAGAGAGCATTTTTGACTGCTGTGTTTCGGGCAGTTTGTTGTACACCTCAGTAGTCAGGAGAGGGTGCCTTGCTTATGGGTAAGAATTGGTGTTCCTTCACGTGCATGGTCGCAGAAGGCAGAGAAGAATGTTGTAAGCCATGCGGGCCATTATCATAGCCCTGTGCACGTGGTTATAGGCTGCCCAGGGAGGTGGTGGAGTCTCCTTCTCTGGAGATATTCAAGACTCGTCTGGACGCCTATCTGTGCAATATGAGCTAGGGAGCTGCTTTGGCAGGGGGGTTGGACCCGATGATCTCTGGAGGTCCCTTCCAACCCCTACGATTCTGTGATTCTGTGATTCTGTGAAGTCTGTACACAGAGAAGTTGTGTCCCAGGTGCTGAATTCAAAGCTCTCTCAGCCAACTCTGGAAATGTGAAATAAAGGAACTGAAGATGGCTGTTTGCCCACACAACTTTTGGTTTTTTTAATTTTATGAATAAATCAAGACTTTTCAGTCTTTCCTGGAAAAATGTGCACAGTGCTAAATACATAGAAAACATGGACATCTTTGTAAGTTCTGGGTAAACACAGATCAAAATGGACAAGCCTGAATTTGAATACGGGATCTGTGCTTGCATCAAGTGGAAGTAAAGCTTGTTTAGCTGTGATCTCAGCTCCAAAAGAGTGGATCATTGACAAGACACATATTGATAAAATGTACCAGTGCTGTAGAAAAGGCACTGTTTCCAGTGTGAAACTGCCTAAAAGCACTTTCATTGAACAAAGCATTATTTCTATTACTCCTTATTTCATCTTTGGTTTGTGGTTGTTGGGTTTTTTCTTTCCTTAGTTATTCTGCTTTTAATGAAAATAATAGAATGTAAAAACACAGCAATCATCTATAGTAAGGGAATGAGCTCAGTGTTAAACAGGCATTCATCATTTTATTCTATATGCAGTGTTTCATAATGCTATAGAATTTCCTGTTTAAATTTTGAGTTAAGCTTGGAAGGCTTAAAGTCAGACTGCTCTTTGGTTTAGGACCTAATACCTATTCTTCTTTGTAAACTTTAAACAACAACAGAAGGAAAGCAGAATTAGCTGCTGGATTTTTGTTCTTTTCAGAACAAAAGTAGAAGAGAGCTGCTATTTGGTAGATTGAAATACACAAAAGAAAAACACTATCTTTCCTTACTGAGACAATGGTGAATTTTGTATAGACTGTTATCACCAGTGGTGTTGATAGAAAGAAAGAGGTAAAACAATGAACGTCCATGTTCCTGGATTCTTATAAACACCATAGTGTTTATACTGTTTTTTTCCACTTTTAGTGACCTTACCTGAAAACTTTTATAAAAATTTGGGTCTTTTTTTCTTTTTTTTTTTCCTTTTTTTTCCCTTTTTTTTTTAAGGAGGGGGCTTCTAGTAATTAGCTGGATTTACAACAAATGGCACACAGACTGTTAGCTCTGCATGTGTGCGATAACATTGGTGTTTACCCTATTATATTGCAATTTAAGTATGTCATAAAGTTTTGTCAGTGATCACATAGAAATAAATTGGAATGGAGAAGTACTGACCATGAAATATTAAGAGAATACCGTGTGAAGCGGTATGTATCAACTTCTGTATTGTGATAATTGCTTTGGTTGTGAAAATTGTAATGGGATACAGTGATATTCCTCATTTATATTTTGTGATGGTTGGGTATTTTTAGCAAATGAGTTGTCAGCAGAAAGGCTTCATTAGACCCATCAGGGTATCTGCCCATGAATAACGAATCCCAAACTGTACTGACAGTTTCCTTGAGCCAAAATGATGGAGCACCTCTGACAAAAGCCATATTGTGCTCTCCATGTGAGGAGTGTGAAGAACAAAAGAGACAGTTTGTTCTTAATTTGGTCAGGTTAATATTGACACAGTTAGCTTAGAAGAATCAGAAGTGTGTGTAATGTACGTTTACAGTGATCACTTGGGTAATTGGCTGTTGGCTTCTGAATTAGAAGATGTTGTTAGAGTTGAAGTCACAAATTCTCTTTGGATATTTTTTGGTGATTTTGCTTCTTTTAAAAGCATGGATGATCCATGGATCCATGGATCATCCATGCTTCTTTTAAAAGCATGGATCATCCACGCTTGTCATGAAGTTAACTATTCAATTAAAAAACAGATTCCTATAAGGAAATTGAGTTTCAGAGAAAGAAGTTTTCATACATATTGATATAGCCTAGGTAAAATGGTGTTTCTTAACAGAACTAGATAGTAACTGAACAGATCACGTTAAAAATGCTCCAGAAGTCTGTGGATTTCTTAAACTTTGTTATTCTGTTTACCTGGATGATAAAAAAATACTTGTTTCAGAAGGTTCACCATATTGTTATCTTGTAGTAGCACAGTATAAACTATATGCATTAGACAAAAGAAATGCACAATTTTATTACGAATGCTAGGACACTACATTTCTCCAGTATCTAAATTGCTGTTAACTATGCAAATGCATTTTCAAGATGTATTTACTACTAGATTTTATGTATTTCAAGTGTACTACATTTCATATATATTTACAGTCCTTTTTTTAATAGGTTATTTAGAGGGCATTATGGCAACTAATAGAGTTTACATATGCTGTTTACCTGCTATTCATTATGCAAATTTTAATTAATATTTAAGCCAGCACATGCAAACAAAGTAAGGAAAAGTAGTATAAGAAAGAATAGCTGACTGACCCTTGTCACAGTTTGGCTATATCTCAGTGTATTTCCTACTATACTGATTCATCGACAGCGTATTTTACAGTGCTTGTAAATAATTTGGGATGTAGCAGCTTAACTGTTGAAATGATTAACATTTTTTCATTTCTGAAGGAAATGTTTTTATTTCTGTTGGCATTAACAATTCTGTTAGCATTTAAAATACATGCAACATTCTGGATGTTTACTTAGGTTAGTAAATTTGTGGAAGAGTCCATATGTCTACCATCTCTTTCAATAATATAGACTTGGGTAATTCATAAGAGTTTCTTGTTTGCAACTGTCTTTATTTATTTGAGTAGGTTAAGTCAACAGCATTTCCCAGCAAATTTGCTCTTTGACTTACTCTTTCAGTGAGGTCTGTTTGCCTTCTGTTTCGTTTCTGGATGCATGTAGTGAAGTAACAGAGTCTGAGAAACACATATTGTTCATTATTAAAATGACTGTTTATGGGAAAATTGAGTTACATCGTCAGGTATTATTTTAATATTAATTGTTGCTTAGTAATAGCAACATGAGAAGCTTGTATCTTATTCCTCGTGCCGCAGAATTAACAAGGCCTTCAGTTTTATACCTTTGCTGAATAATTACTTTTTTGTCAGAAAGTTTTCTCATTGACAGGCTGTGGGGTAAAGTAATAAATGGGATGTGTTCAGCATCATTTTTCCTGACTCAGACCGTGTTCTGACAGGCCTTAATGACTTCCTCAGTATTATTGTTGATTGGATGTCACTGTAAAGTATCTCTTGCCCTCCTGCACTTTTAAATCCTCAACTAATTTGCATGTTTGCATTCTTTCATGAGGTGTATGGTGCTGGCACACCTAAGCCCATTCCCGTGCTACTCCTGTGCTGCTCCCATGTACCAGGTGGTGCTGGTCCATTATGACCCCAGTAAGAAAGGCACACAAACTCTGTCAATCATCTTTTAAAATGCTGCTTATTAGAGCTAATATTTTAAGGAGAAAACACTGTAGGGAATTCTCTATCCCTCTAGGTGGTGGGAACCCTGAGAGGTATTTCACTGAATAATCCTCCAATCCATGCAGAGCATGCTGGAGACACCCTGTTGATAGAAGAAACTTTGACCTTTGGGCCATTTCAGCTGTTATAGGATTTTCTTACATAACAACTCCATAACAACTCCATAATTTCTACTGTCAAAAAGAAAAGATGTTCATTTGAGAACACATTGTTACACTTTTAGACAAAGGCAAGGATGCATGGGGGACATGGTTGCTCATACCAAGTGGAAGATGCCTGCAGACTTCTCTGGTACAGTTAGATGGCTGGCCAAGTTCATTCTGTGTCTGAAGAATATGTGTAGCACAGCACAGCCCAGGGGTCAAGTTGGATGTGAAGCATGGAGAAAGAAACATCTAGAACATAACTAATCTCGCTTTGCAATTTGTACAGAATGGAGAGGGACCACTGGCCTATACAGAAGCTTCATGCTTCTCTGTCATGAAGACACTTGAGAAACTCAAGAAGAAGAAAAATACACACTGAAAAATACTAAGTTTGAGAACATGGAAGAAACAGAGAGAACCTCAAGTAGCTGGATCATATGCTTATGTAAATAGTACAGATCCATTATTGCATATGGAATACATCCCTAGCAAACTCTGCTGCTTACAGTGGCAAGCTACTGGGTCACCTGCTGCTGTATCAATTCCTCAAAGTTGCTCTTGATTGTATGACATAAGGTAGCCTTGGGGCACAAGGCAAATTCAGATTTTAGCAGCACCTTCAGGGGCTTTACCAGTGCCATTTACATCTTTAAATCTTGCTCTGACTGGTAGAACTGATCTTCCATTGTATGGCATTTGGTGCCACAGCCTTTCTCTGGTAACCAGTCCCACCCACAAACAGCAGCTAGCATGTGAACTTTCTAGTCCTATTTATTCATTGTCTTGCCCTGTGATACCATAGTGGTCCTTAGCCTTAAACTCTAGAAACAGACCTCTGATCTCTGTCTCTCCAGACACATGGTAGTGATAGGGGAATTTTCCCACGCTGAGTAGGCAGTTTAAGATGTTCCTTCCTCAAAATACTGCAGAAAGCAGGATTTTTGGCACACCCCAGTGTACCACTTTCTGAGTGCCAAATGCAGGCTGAGATGACAGAAGATGCTATCTAACTCAGTGCCACTTCCAGTTCAGTCATAAGATTTTAACAGAAAATACCCTGAATTTTCTGCTTATGCAAGCAATATAGAAGATAAAGCATCGTGAGTCTTGAAGACTGGACTTTTTTTTAAAGGATCATTTTTTTTAGCTTATGTACAGCCATAAAACACCTTGCAGACTAGATCCTTGATTGGTTCATGCTCTTCCCTGTGACCTCCCAGTCTTCTTAAATTGTCTGTCACTGGGTAACCAAGATCAGGGATTTTCAAATGGTTTTGCATCTGCTCTAACTAACACTTTTTATTCTAGTAGATTTTAATTATTCCAACTGGAATTAAGAATGGGATAACAGAAGTAACTTCTCCATGCTTAAGTACATTGTGATACTTTTTCTAATATACCAAATACTTGAATCTTGAGAAAAATATTCCTGGACATTCAAATCTTATTCACTGTAATTCCTCTATCATAACCCCCCTATTCAGATTCCATATGTGAAAGGCCACCAGTAAACGGACAGCTGACTTTGTTTATTAATCTGCATGAATTTCACATAAAACTAATTTTAAGGTACTACATGAACATTGAACTGCAACTTCATCTCTGATTTTGAAAAAGAATCTACTTCCAAAGCATTTGGCAAACATTTATTATTTTTTTAAAGTTAAATTAGAGGGAGGGAGACACATTTTGTGGGCAAATTTGAGTAGATTAATAAATAGTATTTGTATACATGTAACCAAAACAGTAATTTATCAGGTAGGAGACAGATGCAAGGGAATAACATGCCAATCTGCATATACAGTTGTGTTGTGTTCATGATGAACTGCTGTTTATTCAGGGCCAGTGTAGCTTGTCAGTATCAGAAGAACTATTAGCTAAAAGATGACAAAAATTCTCTCAAATGCAAATAGCAGAAACATAAAGGAGAAAATAAAATTTCTAAGGCTTTGTTCACTGGCAGTTATCGGAACTGAGGACTGAAGAGAGACATTTATACTTCGTGGATTGTGTCCCCAGATGAGAATAAGGGATGTTACAAAATCTAGATAATTGAACACTGGGCTAGTTCAAATATAAATGAGAATAGGAATGACAAATGCAGTGTTTAGCATCTCTCTGTTTTATGTGGGGTGTGCGTGAAAATAACCTCTTTTTTGATGCAGTTTTAAAACTAGTTTGTTTTACTCTGTCCCTGTTTGTTTGGTTTGGTTTTTTTTTTTTGGTGGGGGGGTATTTTTTTTAAGACTTGCACAGAATTTAAAGAGCAAGAATAACGAAATCTAAAAGAATAATCATGGGTAAAATGGTATGCAAACACGTAATATCATAATGGATACATACAAAGCGCTACAAAATTAAGTTAGCACATTCAATTTCTTTCTCAGTGCCTAGTTTTGCACCTCAGTACTATTGTTTTAACATCCATTGTTTTTAAAGGAAATATTGACATGGCAAATTTCATAGAATATTTTTATTTTTCTAACAAAAAAGGTGTTTTATTCAAGAAACAGTAGTAGCTCAATACTTTTAAGCCACCTTGCAAAAGCAAATAGCAGGATCAAGTAACACTTTTTTTTAGCAGCAATTTCAAGAGGGCAAAACCTACATTTAACATTTTAGTGTTACCCAGAAATAAAAGTCCATTGCTGTGCTGTGGGACCAGTTCTTGATTTTTCCTAAGAACATCTTGACAAATGGAATGATTGCCAGCTACAGTCACCAATGATTATTTATGTTTCTGACTGTTTCATCAACTGACTTGGGTGGAAAGAGCAAGGAAAAGACACTAACATTTCTTTAAATTTCTTCCCATATTGCAGGACTGCGTGTTACACCGGAGTCTTGTTGGTGATCTGAAAGCATTCCTAGATAAATATGGGTTTGATGTACTTGTCATTTTGGCCAACTGTTTGTCCGATGAGAAGCAAACAAAACGACAAATAGCGGTATACTCGGAAAACTTAGAGCTAGGCAATCAAGTAAGTACAAGGAAAAAAAATCAAATAATGTCTCTCCTGAAGAAAAAAAAAAAGGTTTTTTTAAAGTGGTCTCTACCAAACTGTTGAATAATTAAGTGATGTCAAAAAGTAGCATCAGTTGTCTAGCAACTGAGTAGCTATTTGGAAAGGCTCTATTATTTTTAGGGTAGAAAATAGAAGAGTGTGATATTTCTGTTTGTTTCAGACCAGCCTAGTAGAAAGACTGTATGATTTAAAGAAATACAGAAAGAGACAAGTTTTTTTCAATTTAGCTAAAACCAATTTATATACCCCCTCCCAGTTCTGGATTCCGTTGTGGTTTGGTTCTGTATTGGGATCTACATGAGTGAGTCTATGGCAGTGAGGGAGAAGCAAACACGTTTTAAATTATAATGACCAGAACTCATTTTAGAGTTAGAATTTAAGATCTGAAATAAAGCCAAATTATTCTTAGGATATTAATTTATCCAATGCCAGGTGATGTCGGTTTTGGTGGTTTTTACTGTTTTTCCCCACATGGAAAAATAATATCAGTAGCAACTTTTGTAATGTTTTTCTCAGTCTTAAAAGTTTCTGATTTTTTGGACAGGTGCCTAAATGACTATTACTTTCAAGAACAATATAAATATATTTATTTTAATCTTATTATCACATTCTAGAAATACTTTTCTCATTTAACCTTATATATTTTACTCAAATTTCTGAAGATAACACCTAAACATTTATTTGGATTTTCTTTTACTAATGAAAAGTGAACTTGAAAGTCATGTGGTATAATTTCAAGTAAATACTCTGACCAATTATGTAATGCACATTTTCTGTTGATCTTCTGTTTTAATATGTCATCTATTTTGGAATCACAATAAAGGTGTTGTAGTGAAAGGGCCAAGACATAGTTTAATGGGAATAAATAGGTATGGCTGTGTTACACGGTGAACTAGTCAATATTTGCCTTTGTATCCATGATTACAATGGCTTTTGAAACATCCTATTTTTCAACAGATCTGCTGTGAGTTAGAAGAATGTCAGAATCCTTGTTTGGAGCTGGATCCTCTAGAATGTGGATGTGACCAAATTCTCATTTATCGTCAAGAAAATACTTTGGTGACCTGTGACCAAATTTTTCTTCTAGTTAAGGAGGTTATGAATAGAAGACAACCAGAAATGGCATCAAACAGTAGAACTTCTTCTACTGAAGCTGTTGCTGGAAGTGCTCCACTTTCTCAAGGATCTTCTGGTATTATGGAGTTATATGGTTCTGATGTAGAACCACAGCCCAGTTCTGCTAATTTTATAGAAAATCCACAAGATCTAAATGGATCTATGCAAGCCCATGTTGATGTTAATGTAGACCTTGTCAGTCCAGACAGTGGATTAGCTACCATTAGAAGCAGCCGGTCTTCCAAGGAGAGCTCTGTTTTCCTTAGTGATGATAGCCCCGTTGCAGAAGGTGCTGCTTCCCATCACAGTCTTCTGCCTGGCTTTGATTCCTATAGCCCTATTCCTGAAGGAGCAATAGCTGAAGAACAAAAACCTCAGTCTAGAGACAACAGCGATAACTTTGATCTTTTCAGTTTTGATCTGGCACCTGTGGTTACAGCTCCATCCGAGTCGTCTTCTCATTCTGTTGATTGTTCCTCAGCAGATGACTATTTCCTTAATAGTGATTCTTCAGAAGGACATCAACTCACTGTGCAGAAAGAACTTGATGAGGCCAACCTACTAGAAAATGATACAGCAAATTATTCAACTGACTTATTTGTAACACCAAATGAGGAAGACAATTTAGCTGAATTTGAAGAGAATCCAGAAGAAATGTGTGAGAAAACTTCAAGTCTGATCAATTTAGTTGAAGGTGATTCGTCACCAGAAATTTTGAAATCTGCTGATTCAAGAATTCCACCAACTCCTATGAACAGTCTAGTAGAAACTTCACCATTAGATAATGGGCAGCCTTTGTTTTTCCCACAGGATGTCATTAAAAAAATTAATGAAATAGATGGCACAAATTATTCTCAGTCTCGTGTCAGATATGGGAGCTGGTGGGATGGCTTTGACATAGAGTCCAGAAATGCTGATACATGGAGTTCAAGTGAGCAGGAATCTGTATTTCAGAGCCCAGTCTTATGGAAAGATTGTAAAGAAAGTCCCTTGCCACGAGAACATATTGATAGAAGAGCTTCAGACTCTGTATTCCTCCAAAAACAGCCAAAGCAAATGGAATACATGAGAGCAGGCCTGTGGGATAATCAGTTTAAACAAGATAATTGGAACCGTGAGAATCAAGACAATATAACTGAACATTCACATTTGCAAACTGCTTCTTTAGAGGAGACAAAGAAAGAACTGGAGAGCTTTGCTGACCCATGGAACATCAGTCAGCCAACACCTGTAATATCAGATGCATGGTGTAGTGGTGAAGAGAAAGGTAGTGAGCTAGCTGGAGGTTCTTATGAAGTCTGGCCGAAGTTTGAAGCAGGAGACATGACCTCAGAAAATGTATGGAACATGCCCAAACTGGATAGAGAAAAAAAATCGGTGAATGTTCCTGAGGAGTGGATCATACCAAAAACTAGTTTATCAGATTCTTCAGAAATCACAGCAGACAATGAGACTGAAAATCCACCTATCCATGTATCTCCAGAAGCCTGGGATAAAGAAGGATATTATTCAATAGAAGAATATGAAAAATCTGAAAATATAAATTCTCTTTTCAACAATATGCAAAATAATTCGAAGCTGCAAACAGATGAAAAACCTGTATTTGGTTACCAAAAAATTAGACCAAAGCAATTTGAAAATATAGAGACCTGGAATATCTATGACAAAAGCAACATCCGGAAAGAAGTGACAGAAGTGGTGGTGCCATGGGAGGATGCCTTCTTGTATAAACACTCAGATCTCAGTTCCTCAAATGTAGATGAAGATTTAGTTGTTTCTCCACCAGACACCAATTATTCAACATCTGATTCATATATCTCACCTACATATGTGGAAGGTGAAAGAGAAAATCAGGGCAAAGATTTTGGTGAAGAAACAGTTATTGATAAATTGATAAACCCAAATTTTGCTGAGACAAAAGTTCTTGAGAAAGCAAATAGTGAACTGTTATCTTCTAGAAACACACCTTTTTCAAGCTCTGCAAACACAGACATCTGGAACACTCCCCTAAATAATGTCACCCAGTTACAAGAAAGAAACTCTGAAATTACTGCTCTTTCTGCGGCTGCTAAGACTTTCCTTAATCCAGAACAAACAGCTAATCATTGTTTTTTGACTGAGATACATACCAATGAAAACAATTTTTCTGTATCTGAAAACAGAAGAAAAACACCAATACACAATCAAACAGTGAATGACTTATCGCCACCACAGAATGAATTCAGTGCTGTACAGACTGCAGCTGAAAATGTAGAAACAGTGGGCGGTGCTCCTGTAGAAGACACAGATACATCTACACCAACTTCCGACACTGGGAACGGTTTGGATCTCAAAATATGTGACTTAGGGGGTGAAATACTTGGTAAGAAGCCAGCACAAAACACTGATGATGCTGAAAAGCTAGATAGTCAGGATTCAGCACAGCAGCTGAACTCACAGAGTCTACAGCCTGAGCAGGGCTGTGAGGAAGTCCAGGACAACGCCACTGTCACGTCTCAGGAAGGAAAAGAGGAATGTAAGAGAACAGGGGAGATAAGTGGGCAGCAAATGATTGGCGACATTTGTAATGAACCAGTGCAGGAGGACAGTGAATCTTCATGTAATGCAGATTCAGAAGAAAACAGGTCAACAACTGAAGTTCCAAGCTCCCCAGAAAAAACGAGGCAGAGCATTAGTTTGGAAGCATTAGTCATGGAGAATGAGTCATTTTCCAACCAAAGTAATTCAGATAGCCAGGAAGAGAGGAAAGACCTGTTGCACAATAATGTAGAATCTTCTTCAAGTGCTTCAGAGGAAGGTAGAAATTCTGAATCTTTTGATGACTCCAGACCACAAAATTACAATTACAATGAAACATCACATCTGCTTTCTGAGAAAGCTGAAAAGGAGACTACAGTGATAGAGGATGCAACAAGTCCTGAGATGGAAAGTATTTCTGAAGGTTCTGATAAGGGTTGTGATAATCCTGAAAACAATTCTTCCAAAATGCCCGCAAGCTCAGATATCTGGAATGAGTCAGGAGAGAGTGGTTGTCAGATAGACACATCGATTCCCCTGATGAATGAACCACAAGAACTGGGAGAAGTGAAAGAGGGCTTACATGAGGTGGTTCCAAGCCATCCAGGCATTTGTAATTCTGAATTATTATCTTTTAAAAATAGCTCTGAACTGAATGGAACTCATGAAAAGCCTCTCATAGATGAGTTTAAGAGTCCTTCTTATGGATATGTTAGTGTTCCTGACATTACAGATATGTCTATGGTGGAAAATTCATTTTCACATGAAATATTATCTGGGAGAGATGAAAACCCAGAAGATTTAGAGCCTGCTAATAATCTTTGTGAAGAGCCATATGTGATGCTGAATGAAAGTTTTCCTCAAACTGCTTGGAATTCACAGCCATGTGGAGATGTTCAGTCTCCTGGAATAAGTCCTGAGGCAAGTGAAGCCCTTGACATGGCAAACACCACAAGTAGTCTTTTGAAGGATATACAGACCAAAAGTTACTTGGAAGAAGATAATGTGTGGAGTGATTCAATAAATGATTATGCACACTCAAGTGGAACAAGTCCTGATTTAAGTGATGCATCTGTGAATGTGTGGGGAGACCTTCCAGTTGCCAGCCATCGCAAAAGTAGTAGGGATCTATGGGATATTAAAAATAATAAAAATATTGAAGATGCTTGTAAAAGGAATGAATTTGGGAATAAATCCAAAGGTTTTGAAACAAGTGATGAACAGAACAAAATTCCTAAAAGCTTAGATTTTTGGAATGCCCATGTAGATGATGACACTGTATCTTCTTTATCTAGTCCTGACATAAACGAGGATTCAGAGAACTCAGAGGCATGTTCAAAAGCGACTAATGAAGATTCCACATACGAAAACGAACAGCACGAAGCATCTGTAATTGAAGAGGATTATGCTCAAGCCAGTGCAATGAGTTCTGAAGCAAATGAAAACAATTTACCTGGAAAAACTAAGGGAGAAGAGGAGGTCCAGGTAGGCATTTTCAGTGAAAATCCTGAACCAATTAAAGCTGGGAAAGTATTGCAGGAGGACTTGACTACAGTGGAGCGTAACGAAACTTCTGAATATTTCAGTCACTGTGAAACACATTGGGAAAAAACTCCAGTGTGTATTTTCAGTGAAAAAACAGGTACTGGAGAAGACGCATATTTGTATCAAATGAATAAAGAGACCACACCGACTTCTGCTGTTGGTGATAAAGAAGAGTATTCTTCAAAAGCTGCAGATTTGTGGGGTATGTCACTGGAAGCTGATTTAAGAACTGATCCAAAATCCACAGTGGGAGCATTTAGTTTTCCAGATGACAGTTCAGAATGGTGGAATTCACAACCTTGTGAAGAAAAGCAAGCGGAAGATCAGTATTTTGTTTCAAGTCACTCTGCAGCAAACCAGTTAGCAAATGGTAAGAATGACTCCCAGGGATCGCCTTCACAAGATGAAGAACTAACGGAAGCACCTTTCACTGATGCAAGTAATGGTGGAAATCAGCCTCCTCCTCTGTACTGTGACGAAAAAGGAAAGGAAAGGCTAGTACATCCTTTGCATATTCCCAGTTGTCAAATAAATCAAGACACTGTACAGTTCAAACAATTTCGGCCTTTCATACTGGATGAAGAAGGAAAGGGATTAAAAGAGCAGTTGTTTCCTACAGATGAGGAAAATCAGCTGACTCCACAGAATCCTTTTTCAGATGAGGAACAAAGGATACCAAATACGTTAGTTCAAGAAACCACCGTACTGGATCTGCCAAAAGACTATGAGGGAAATGCATGCCTCATTCCTCAAGAACAACAGCAGGATACCTGTGAAATGTTAGAAGCGCACAGCTCCCTGCCAGCTGCTTTCACTGTAGAAGACACACCTTTTGAAATGACAAAGAAATCAAGTCCAAGTCCAGGGTGGGATATATTAATTCCCCAAGCTTCACTTATCCCAGATATTTTGCAGGATAACACACAAGAAAGTAATCAGCTGTTTTCAGAGGAACCTGATCTGTGGACTAATGCTGAGCAGATTGTCACTTTGAAATCAGATGGTGAAAATCCTGATATATTAAGACACTGTGACCAAGACAGTAGTTCAGAGGCATCAAGCAGTCCTGATGTGTGCCAGGACTATGAGGCTAAGCATGCCTCTGTCTCACCTCCTCAGTTTGGGGTGGAGCTCCTGGAAGACAAAATCAGTCAGTCGATTCACGCATGGCCAAATATGAGTAAAGAGTCAGATTTTGATTTAGGGTGTCAGTTAGTAATGCAGAAGGTAGAGGCACAGTCTGAAAGTAGTAGCTCCCAAGACTATGATCAGGGAAAGACTGATGCATCCTGTCAGCAAATCTCTTCTAATACTCAGGAGCCTCATGAAATTGCAGTTTTGGAAGAATATGGTCTAGAAAATAAATTTGTTACTGATCCAATTGAATCAGCTGAAATTACAAATGAAGTTTTAGAAGTGATACCCTTAGGATGGAAAGACATGTCCAGTGAAGGTTTTACTCCTGCAAGCGATGAAGGAACACCAACTGATACAGCTCAAATAGTGACCTCCCCAATGCTTTTGGCTCCCATGGATTTCACTGTGCCTGACAAGGCAGAACAGAACTTAAAAGAAGTCAGTGCCTTGGCCGAAGTTGGAAACTGCTCTGATATTGACTGTGCAGCAATGACTGGTAGTGAGCTAGGCATGTCAGAAGAGTGTACGGCTCAGTCTGAGATTGGTGTAGAAGATAACAGGAGGAACACGTTGGTGACTAGTGTCCTGGCAAGCACATGCAGTGGAATGAACATACCGTCAGCAACTGGCAGCGAAGCAGCGGAAGCAGAATCAAAGGATAAACAAATATTCTTTCCCAAATCCTTTCTGCCTGGTGATAATGAAGGCCATGAATCTGATTCAGATACTCAGCTGGTTGATGACACAGCAAAAGAATCTGAAGATGCAATTGAAAATTATGATCCTATGTTTAAGGAATTGCCCGGTGAACAATCACCAGTGGTGCGTACTCCACCATTCTATTTATCTTTTGATGCTGAACCCTCTGGCAGCAGAGAGTGTGCAAAGGATGAGCTTTTGTTACAGCACCCATTTTGTGACACCCTTTCTTCAGAAAAAACTTTACCACTGCCAGTTCCTTTGGGAGGTGCAGAAAGCATCCCTATGACCAAAGACAGCGTTATTAAAGATCAGGTGCGTGACACATCCACAGAGTGCCTTCAGGAAAATCACACATCATCATCACCTTCACTCTCCGAGTCTGAAGTAACTCTAGAAGCTTCTGGGACTTCGATAGGAAGATCTGAAGCAGAAGCAACTGATCTGGACTCGCCGCCAGGTGGAGATAAAAGATCACCTGATGGTAAGAAAACCTGTTTTCCAGAGAAAGTTCATAGAACAAAGAGACAAGGAAATGTCTGGAGTACTACTGCTGAATAACGAGGGTTTGAGTGAAGTTTGTGTGTCTCGCTGATGTAAAAAACCCTCTATTCTAGGAAGACCTCTAGCATCACCCTTCTAGAGAGATCCAAATCTTTTAAACATTGAAGTAAGAACATTATTTCTTCTGTTTGTACAGGGGCGGGCATGTGGACGCTGAATCATATCTTCCTTAGGAAGGATTATGGTGTTAATGTATAATCTTTAACAATAATAGTGATGATGGTGATGTTATAAAATTCAAGTACACATTAACAGAATACAGCAAACTGAGAAGAGGTTTATCTCACTGTACTGATTTAAAGAAATCATAGTGATTGAAATTGTAGTTAAAAAACTAAAAGGAGTTTCTGTTTGCTTGGTTTTTTAGAAGGTGGCACTGACTCCCTACTTTGTAGGGAGAATAAACCAAGAAATTCCTCTGAGGCCCCTAAGCTGAAAAGTCCAGAGGGTAAGGAAGATGTGAGGATCCGGGTGCACCAAGATCCAACTTCACTGGAGATGGATTACATCCTTGTTACTGAGAAAGAAAATATACCATCAACGAAGGATACCCCTGAAAGAAATGAAAGTGATTTTGCATTTCAGGAAGTTAATGTAGCTGAACAGACAGAATATCACGAAGGCTTTTCACCAGGCTCCTTGGATACCTTTCAGACAATCTCCATTACAAGTGAAAAGGAAGATCCCGCCGTTTGTGGGACTGAATGGGACTCTCTTCACTTAGAAGATAAAAGTTCTTCTGTTGTGCCTCAAAAACTGGATGATGAAAGGAGATCACAAGAAAGCTGTGGGCAAGATGAGGGCTGGATAATATTGGGACAAAATGAAGTCAGTGACATATCACCTGAAGAAATTTCCACTGAGTCAGAGATACCAGCATCGGGATCTGGACATTCAGGTGAAGAACCAGCAGCTGTTGCAGCACAGGAGTCAATTCTTGACACTCAAACAGAATTTCAAGCAGAAAGTTCCTTTCAGAAATCTTTTAAACGTGAGGGTTGTTCTCCTTCAGACAGCCTGACTACCGAGGATGAGAGCTCCAACATCACAGGAGCACATGTGTTGCAAGGGGTTGGTGGTGATGGTGCATGCGATGCAGAATCTCAACAGACACTTGGAAATAATGTAGCAACAGAACAAGAAATTAATGAGGAAATGGTGCTTCTCAACAGTGAAAGAGCACTGAATCAAAAATCAGGGTAAGGAAAAAACAACCTGTTTACTTTCTAGAATTTTTTTGTTCCGTACTTATCAGTGTTATTGGATTGTATCATGTTATGAATAGATGGCAAGACTTTCAGGTCATAAGTACTAATTATATTTATATATCTCTACTTTCCTCCCTTTGTAAAGAAGAAAGTCTTGATTCTTGGTTGCCTGGTATGAGTCAACTTAGGATTGTTTTGCAACATAGGAAACTTTTAAAGTCACTTCCCTACAGGAATAAGTCTGTCTTCCTCTTCCAAAGTCCCCCAGACATCATAATCTACCTTTAAATCTGAAACAGATGTGTCCAGGGAATACAGGCCAAACATGTACACAATGTACAAACATGTAGTGCCAATCCATATGCAATGCCCTAATGCAAACTTCTGGGAATGAAGATAGGAGGGAGTCAAGGCCCAGGGTCAGAAAAATGTGCTTGCTTACAAGGGAAATAAAAGGATAATGGAGAATTACGGGGGGTGGTGGGGTGGTGGTTATGGTCAAGCTATAGTCAGGTAAGAGCAGCATTTCTCTGGGCTGGACTTGACTGGCAGTTGAGGCAGCTTGACTATATGTGTAGCTGCCTTTGGGTAGAAGTGCAGCCTCCGTGCTGACAGCATTGCTTCTGCCTGCTGTATCTCTGCCATGTCACCAGCTGCAAAAAGAGAGGACCCTCTTGACTCCATTTACTGGAGTGTATTGGAGAAGGTGCTTGTGTTACTTAGGACTCATCTTTTACAACCAGGAGGTTTTAGCTGCTACGGTGTACTTCTAGGGTAACCTTAGAGATTGAGGTGTGGAAGTCTGACCTCATTTCTCCTGGGCATCTACAATGAACACACTGCAGCTTTACAAAGAGGAACCTGGCACTGTGTTTATACAGTGAAATTCTTGTGAACAGCAAAAGAAAATTCCCAGTACAAAAAAAGCCCAGGGCGTATAACTGCTTTGTACTTCCTACTCCTTTCAAACCACACTTGTCCTAAAGAACATGTGTGATATGAAACATGTGGAAACATATTGTTTGTGTGAAATACAAGACTGATCTTTTTTTTTTTTCCTGGTTTCTCCTAATCAGTTGTCAGTTCAGTGTAGAACACAGGTCACACACATGACTTTTATTATAGGGTTTCAATTGGTTTGCAATGTATTTTAGACTTTATTTTTTAAAATTTTCCCTATCAATTTTGCAATCTTTCCCTTAAAGGTGTCATGCCTGTGTATGACAGCATAATCCTGATGACAGCATTTTCATATAACCTGTGACAGAAAAGCACAGCTTTTTGCTAACCCTCCCTCCCCACCCCAAACAATTCACATCTTACTAAGATTTCAGGAGCAATAGCTGTGATTTATCTTCCCCAGACTTGTTAAAATACCTCACCTCTAATGATTTTCACACATTTTCCAGAGAGTGTATCACTACCACATGATAAGGCACTGTTATAGATGAGCTATTTTTAATACTCAGTAAGTGCTGGCTTAAACCTAAACAGAAATGGCAGTCCCAGAAACTGTGAAATACAATGATGTTACTTGCAGGCTTAAACTTAAAACACCTGTGTAGGACTTCATGTTTTCTTGCCCTCACATACTGGCCCTGACCGAAATTGATTCGCTCTAACTACCCAGACAGCACTGACAGAATCTTAGAATTATAGAACGGTCTGGGTTGGAAGGGACCACAAGGATCATACAGTTCCAAACCCCCTGCCACAGGCCTGGATCTACACAAGGTTGCCCATCCAACCTGGCCTTGAACACTTCCAGGGACAGGGCATCCACCACCTCTCTGGGCAGCCTGTTCCAGCACCTCACCACTCTTTCTGTAAAAAACTTCCCCCTAAGATCTAATCTAAACCTTTCCTCCTTTAGCTTCAATTCATTCCCCCTTGTCCTGCCATTATCAACCCTTTTAAAAAGTTGAATCCCCTCCTGCTTATAAGCTCCCTTCAGGTACTGGAAGGCTGCAATGAGGTCCCCCCACAGCCTTCTCTTCTCTAGGCTGAACAGGCCCAGCTCCTTCAGCCTCTCTTCATAGGGCAGGTGCTCCAGCCCTCTAATCATCTTTGTGGCCCTCCTCTGAACCCTGTCCAACAGTTCCACATCCTTCTTGTATTGGGGGCCTCAGATCTGGACACAGTACTCCAGATGAGGCCTCACAAGGAGAGAGTGGAGAAGGACAATCACCTCCCTGTCCCTGCTGGCCACCCCTCTTCTGATGGAGCCCAGGATACCATTGGCCTTGTGAGCTGCAAGAGCACACTGCTGGCTCATGTTAAGTTTCTCATCCACCAGAATCCCCAAGTGCTTCTCAGCAGGGCTACTCTCAAGAAGCTCTTCTCCCAGTCTGTATCTATGTCTGGGATTCCTCCTGCCCAAGTGCAACACCCTACACTTTGCAGTGTTGAACCTCATTAGGTTCACCCGGGCCCATCTCTCCAGCCTGTCAAGATCCCTCTGGATGGCTTCCTTTCCTTCTGTTGTGTTGACCACACCACTCAGCTTGGTGTCATCTGCAAACTTGCTGAGGGTGCACTCAATTCCATCATCAGTGTCATTGATAAAGATGTTAAAGAGAACCGGTCCCAAGACAGACCCCTGGGGGACACCGCTTGTCACCGGCCTCCACCTGGACATAGACCCATTGACCACCACCCTTTGCCTACGGTCTGTCAACCAGTTTCTTATCCACTGGATGGTCCACTCATCAAATCCACATCTTTCCAATTTAGAGATAAGGATGTGGTGGAGGACTGTGTCAAAGGCCTTGCACAAGTCCAGGTAGATGACATCAGTTGCCTTCCCTTTATCCACTGATGCTGTCACTCCACCATAGAAGGTCACCAGACTGGTAAGGCACGACCTTCCCTTGGTGAAGCCGTGCTGGCTGTCCCGGATCACATGCTCTTCCCTCATGTGCTCCAACATGTCATCCAGGAGGATCTGTTCCATGATCTTCCCAGGCACAGAGGTGAGGCTCACTGGCCTGTAGTTTCCTGGGTCTTCCTTGCTCCCTTTCTTATAAATGGGAGTGACGTGACCCTTTTTCCAGTCCCCAGGGACCTCACCCAACAGCCATGACTTTTCAAATATGAGGAGAGTATGAGATGGGAGGAGCCCAGTCTGTGTAGGGCAGCAACAGCTTTTATTGATGAAGGTTAGCATTTACCACACCGAAAAAGGAGGCAAATCTGCAGAAGGCTTAGCAGAAGATGAGCACTCCCCAATTCTGTACAGTCCAAAGCAAACCAACTGCTGAGTGCTTCAACCTGAAACTATCAAAAGCAGAGATGATTGGCGCAACGCTTCTGTTGCACCCAGTCCTCCAAGCTTCTAACTTCCATTCCAGAAAGGAGAGTAGAAATTGCAAATTTTTCTACAAAAAAACTGGAAGAAGCAGAATAACCAAAATCCCCAAACAGCTGTTTTGAATTGACAGAACTATGTGGAAGTGTGGCTTCAGATTTGCAGATCTAGGGAAACTAGATGTCCTTGTTGGTAGCTTGCTTGGTAGGGCTAGTCCATACCCTGGAAGTCATCTTCCTCCATTATGTCTGCAAGGTTTCATTCACTTGGAGTTCATCAAAACCAACAGATTTCAATGAATAAAGCTGTGGGGTGTTTCGACAAACCAGTAATTTGTAGTGAAAATCTTTAAGTCAGACAATGCTTGCCACTTCTGTTCATGATAAACGGTGAACGGGACAGGAAAAAGGGAAGGGCTGTCTAGAGGTGCTGGCTAGTTTCAGGCTTGCAAATCTGACACGAACAAATCAGCTGTAAACTCCATTATCTCCCATGAAGCATTTTAAATTAAAATCAGCCAGATGCTGACCCTGCTTAAGTCACACTGATTAATTACATGTAGGCAGTGTCCCAGGGTTTGACTTGCCATGCTTATGTGCCCATGATATTCTTAGGAAAAGAAAACCAGTCTAGGTGTCTGATTTTAAATTATTTTTTTTTAACCAGCACAATGGAGTTGAGAAAATTTTGAAGCAGTAAGATTCTTTGAATAGACACCTCAAGAAAAGACTCTGACTTTTTAATCAACTTTTGAAGAATCTGACTTTTTAATCTGACTTTTGATTTCTTTTGCTAGTGACACTGTCACTAGAAAAATGGCCATGGCATTGTAGGGATTTGTAGTGTCCTATTGCTATGAGAAGAAATCTGCCATTCTTTAGGAATTTCTCAAAGTCTCCAAAGTCAAAATTTGAGTCTTCCACATAAAAGTAGTGTTGTATTAGTGTTTCAGATGTAGTATGTACATTATTCTGAGAGCTTAGTGTATCCTCTTAGACTCACTCCCACACTGAAGTCCAAAACTGGACCATAACAATGTAAGTGTTTTCAATGAAAACTTGAATGCATGATGGAATATGGTGCATTCCTGCAAGGAAAGGATACAGTAGTTCTTGGTATAGAATATATATATATATATTATTGGACACACACACACACACACACATATATATAAAAGATCACTATAGCTTCCACTATAGGCTTTTTTCTTACCTGATTCAGAATCATAGGATCACGGAATCCTAGAATGGTTTGGAAGACACCCTAAAGACCATCTAGTTCCAACCCCCCTGCCATGGGCAGGGACAGCCTCCATTAGACCAGGCTGCCCAAAGCCCCATCCAACTTGGCCTTGAACACTGACAGGGAGGGGGCAGCCACAGCTGCTCTGGGCAACCTGCGTCAGCGCATCACTGCCCTCACAGTCAAAATTTCTTCCTAATGTCTAACCTAAATATACCTTCTTTCAGTTTAAGACCATTAACCCTTGTTCTATTGCTACATTGTCTGGTAAACAGCCCCTCTCCAGCTTTTCTGTCAGACCCCTATAGGTACTGGAAGGCTGCAGTAAGGTCTCCCAGGAGCCTTCTCTTCTCCAGGCTGAACAAGTCCAACTCTAGCAGCCTGTCTTCATAGGAGAGGTGCTCCAGCCCTCTGATCATCTTCGTGGCTTTCCTCTGGACTTGCTCCAGGAGGTCCATGTCCTTCTTGTTGTGGGGACCCCAGAGCTGGGTCAGTAATGATTCTGTGATTCTCAGCTCTTAGATTGCCCTTCAGCCTGAATTCTTGTACTTCTAAAAGGCTGTAACTTTGATTCGGGAAAGTTTCTTGCATAATTTACTAAATGTGTCTCTTACCTTGACTGAATAGTTATTTCATAGGATGTGCTTAATTAAACCTTTGGTACTGGAAAATGAATTACCCTTAATCTGAAGGTCTGTCTGGATAGCTGTGCCCTTAGGATGGTTTACATTCTCTGCTCATTTTTTTTGTTTTGTCAAGTACTTTTGCTTTATGTAATTAAGTCTGCATTCTGAACCTGCAATGCCCATCTCTGGGTTTTAGAAGTGGCTTCTGAACCCAGGGCTTTCACTAGTGCAGCCTTTGCTTCCTTTAATGAGGCTTTCCTTATGACCTGCTGGTTGTTGCTTCATATACCCCTTTGAAGAGCATAGAAATTATGTTCCTTATTTTTAGGTATACACTTCACCCTCACATGTTTATGTATGGCACAAACACAAGAACTCCAAAGAATAAAGACAGACATAGTTTTTACTCAGATGATGAGGACATTCCAACTAATGGACAATTGAACTGGTAATCCAAAGTTTACGGGCATTTACTCAGTAACTGCCTTCTAAGCCCCTTTCTGAACCTGTAATTTATGTGTAAATTCTTGTTTGGAAAATAAATTAATTTCATGCTTGTATACTGTGCTGAAGTAGGTGTCTTTAGTAGTGGAATAAGGGTCTATAAAGGATGCAGTTTGTGTTATTTTCTGCTCTCACCCAGAAAGTCTCTGTCTTGTAAAGTCAACTGTTTTGTAGAAGAGGGAATACAAATTTTGAAACAGAAAGCATGGACAAAAATGAGAATGAAGAGATAGATTAAAATCTTGATGTTTTCTGGTCACTGTCCCTTTCATCCCAATTTTAAGCACAAGAACTTTCCAAGCTCTTCAAGTGAGTTTTAAGAAAGTGTGTGACTGGTGATAAAGTTCATCCTTCCTGTCCTGTTTTTCTTCTGGAAGAGAAGTATTAAGACACAGAATAAATTATATAAACCTGTGTCAGTAATACACAAAAACCAGAAATAATAAACCTTAGTGGTTTCTTTGGTGTCACTAAAAAGGACAAAAAGATTTGATACCGTATTATTAATGTCAGCCTTTCCAGAAGGAAAATAGCTTTTTATACAGCTTTCCCTATGTGAATAGGCGAGAGTGACTACATTTGAAAAGGAAGAATTTGTGTAGCACCAGATGAATTTTGTCTAGGCAGGATAACGTACTTTGCTGCTGTGGATGCAGGTGTGCCAGCAGTAACATTTGTAAAGACTGGAGGATCTTTCTCTTCGTGATGGAAGCTGTCCTGAGTTACAAAGCTGTAGGAAGCTTGGTGTTTAAGCGGTGGCCAGGAGTGGAAGAACACTGCAGATGACTATGCTACCTTTTACTTCCCAGCATACTCCTCAGGGGGCGTTAGTGGTGGTGAATACCAGATCATTCTTGCTCTTTACCTTTGCGTTAGGGAGGGGTTATCTTTTTCCTTAGTAGGAAGAGCTAAAAAGAACTGAGGGAAATACTATAAAATGATGTTTTGACCTGCATAAGTAGCGAGGGGGTTAGGGAGGAGGACACTGATGTTTGGAAGGTTTTCAGGAGAGCTTGTAAAACTGGTGGCAAACTGAGATGAAGACAATTTCCTTTGATCAGTTGCCAAGATTTATTTAACCCACTAGAATACAGCTTCCACAGAACAAAGCTTAATTTACCTTTCTGTTGGTACATTCTCAAGGAAGCAGGAATCAGTCCTTTCTGCTCACTTGTATAGTGAATTTTGGAAAAGATAGTTCTTCGACTGCCTCTGTCCAAAATATATCTCTGTAAGTATTGCTGTACTGATAGCTATTAAAATTGCCCAGTACTGTAAGCAATCCCCTGAATTTTTTACGAGACCTCAGTTTTAATCACATTGCTTGTGGTTGACAGGGAATAAAGATAAATAAATAGAATGAAAGAAAGAAATCTGTGACTGTTTCAAGATTAATAGGAGTTCTGAGACTACCATGCTATTTCTTGGATTTAGCCAAATGCACATCATGTATCTCAAAGCCATTAATGATTCAGGTCAAATATCACTTGATAATCCATATGGGTCCCTTCCAACTCGAGATGGTCTATCATTCTATTCTAGCAATGTCCAGTACTGAACAGAAACACTGACATAATGGAACCCAGGAAAAAAATCTTACTGACTCTAGCGGACCAAGGGTTTCACACACTACTTTCTTAAAAAGAGCGTTCTATCACCCCAGAGCTAGGATAAGGCAATGAATTAGAGAGCTTCCTGCTTTAATGGGCAGATCAGTCTGCTCGATAGAGGAAGTCTAAAGGATTGAAAATCTGTTTTGGAGGCCACATTCTTCAATGTAACCTTTGCTTCCCTCTGGATGCTTCTGTTTCTTTTTTTAACTTGCATACCCATGGGGCTGTCATCTTTCACTTCTGTCAAGATTGTTTATTAATTGGCCAGATTTGCTGGAAAGCAATTCCAGACTCTCTGGGGACCAGGCATGCTGCTTCTGTGGTGCTTCCAGCTCCTGCTGAATTTACAAGATTATGGACTTGAAATGGGAATTGAATTCAGGTCTCCCACTTGGCAGCACAAAGCCTGACAATTGACTAAACACAAGGCACACACTTTAAAGGTTAAAAACAAACATGTGAGAAAAGGAGCTACAACTGAGGAGGTTGCTTGTAGGAAAGTCCATGTAAACGAAAATTACAAAAGTGAAAAAGCAGACTGAAACTAAACAAAATGTTTTGATTGGCATGAGCAAGAGCTTTCACATTGCTGGCTCGGAACTTGAGATTTCAGTTTTCATCTGAGTTTAGGACCAAAACCATAAAATTAATGTATTTTACATTATAGTTATAGTCATTATAGCAATATACATTATGTATTAGAAGATCTACATTATATATTAGCCTTTGCAAAGACGTTGCTTCTGTAAGAATAGAAAAATCCCCGGAACGGATTCAGAGCAGGGAAGTTTCCAGCAACATAGCTGTAAATAAATTAAAACTTTAAAAAAAATAAGATTTGCAGTAATATCAGTGAATCTCAATGCTAACTTTTTTATTGATGGAAGTAACAAATTTTGCTATTCATGCATTGGCTTTAGTAGCAGCATTTCTTTCCTTCAACATGCTTTAACCTATTAAGTCACAACAACCGTATATTTTGTTACCAATTTTGGGGTGATACAATATCTTCCATCACCATCTGGAGGTTGAAAATTAATTAAAACTAAAAAGCCAGCTTTCCATTGCAGAGCCAGCTGTTAAACAATAGCAGCAGCCAATATGGTGATGATTCTGTTTTTTGTAAA
The DNA here is from genome assembly GCA_020800305.1 of Porphyrio hochstetteri. Classification (NCBI taxonomy): domain Eukaryota; kingdom Metazoa; phylum Chordata; class Aves; order Gruiformes; family Rallidae; genus Porphyrio; species Porphyrio hochstetteri. The sequence goes on along the minus strand of CM036938.1, from coordinate 42,490,304 downwards.
AACAGCGCTAATATTTACATGCCAAATACCAAGTACTTTGCAAAAACCTTGTAACAAGAAGAGAGCACCACCTCCATGACTGACAAATGATTTTAAAAGGAAAAATATGCTGCTCACTACTATTCACATGTGGTTGAGAAATTTTACTTAAGCTATGGTACTGGACTGACAGAGCCACAGGCCCTGAGCTTTGCTTCTTGGTGCTCATACAGTTTGTATTTCTAGAATTCACCCTGCCTTTTGAACTGATGGTTGTTACGGGTTTGGGGTTTTTTTTTCTGTCTTGTAAATTTGCATCTGCATTCCCACAGCTGAACTGCAAACTGAACAAATTATGTAAAGCATGTTTGAATATGCATGTGCTCTGTAACCATTGATGCAAGCAGAAATGAGTGCCAAGACGGTTGAATCCATAAGAACTTTTGTCATGCAGTCTCTCATCACAAGCTTTCCTCGGGCTCTGAAATGAAACAGCAGGGAGCTTTTTCACCAGTGCCAGCTGAATCGCCATATCCAAGTTTGGTGATGTTCCAACAAATCTCTACAGGGAACGTTAAGAAAAAAAATTATATTAATTAAAAAAAAACCCCACCCATAAAAAAATTCACCGCTGAAGCACATCTCTGCATTCGTTTAAGTGCTCCTTTAACCAAAACCCATAGCTGCTGGTTTGCACAGCCGGCTCTCTGAAGGCAGGTGATCACCCTTATTTAGCAGTACCACTGGCCACGTGACGAGAAAATGGTGGAGGATCTGTATTCCTAGTAAACTGCTACAGAAAGAGGGATGCTGACATGCAGCAGTAAAGCATCTTTATTATTTTGCCAGTAAAAAAGGCCTCCTCAAGTCTTTAGAAGGTAAGCGTCTCTTTGTGCTGAGAGGCTGATACGCAGAAGGTTTTCTGATTAATGGCTCTATTGTTGCAGTTACTTTAGACAGAAAAAGGGGAAATGTTTGTCAGCGTGATGCAAAGCACCCAGGACCTCATTACTGAAAACCGGGCAGCTGTATTTTAATTCTGTCGCAGCTCTTTATGACAGAAGCTTACATGGGTTCAGTGGGATTTCTTTTGTCTGAGTGCAGGCACAGTATTTGTAATTAGGAAACAAAAACTTCACTGTACAGTCGTCACCTTGCACATTAGATTATTTTCAGCTTGTTTGCCTGGCTCGGAAGATGTGATGGGGGAAAAAAGGAACGAACATTAGGCATTGTCTGTGGATAACTCGCTTTTAAGACTGCTTAATTACTGGCATAGCAATTGTTTGTGATAGCTGTCACTGTAGACTGCTTGACAATTGTATTGTTTTCAGGTTTTTTGCTATAAACTGGGGCATGTGATTTTTTAGGGTTTTTTTCCGTTGTCCTCTTAAGATGTTGCAGTGAAGAGAATATGTAATCTTTGAAGGTTAACCGATCGAGGATGCACCAATTATCTCAGGGGTAAGGAGACTGAAAAATTGCTGCAAAAGTTGGTTTGTGCAGGCAGTGTTTTTGTTTAAATGTAATTGTAGGAGCTTGATTCAGCTCCATTCAGTTTTTTGCTTTTTTGTCTGTGATGCAGGTAGGAAAATATTCTTCACTTTTGTTGTGGTTAAGGAAGTAAATGATAGCAATGTACAGGAGTCACTGAAAATGTAAAGAATGTCTAAATACTAGCTACGTGGATCTGCACTGAAAGTGAATGTGTGCAGGTTTGGTAGGTGCATTTGGCCGCAATTATGCTAAGTAAGGGCGGGGGGAGACTGGCAGAGATGACATTTCTGGACTTATCTTTATTAATACTCTGTGGAAGCAGAGCTGTGTTGAGAAAGGGAAGATGCACACAGCTCTAGCAGCACTGTCAGGAGGCATTAAGGCAACTGTGGTGGTCTGTGGGGGGGGAAGGGGGCATGACAGGACAACACGCACTAGTCCTTCCCATGCTAAAACACTTCTTTTCCTGTGTTCCTCTCACTAGTCTCACCCTTGCTGTCTGCTGCTGTCTCTCGTGGGGCAGGGGAGCACTGAAGTCTAAAATAGCCTTTTTATTCCTGTCTTTGATGAATCTGGCTGTTACTTGGCCTTGCATAAATCTGGACAATACTGTAGAAAATTTGTGTAGTCAGAGACAAGTCTAGCTTTCAGGTAAGCGTTCACTACTTTAAAAACTTGGGTCCTGTTACAAGCAGGTCTGTTGTGCTTTTGTGGCATCTCTGTAGCATTCATCAGTGACAGGAGAGTAGTACCATTTAACAGCTTGTAATATATCCATAGAAAAAGGCAGAAAAAAACCCAACAACTCTCCAAATCTTTAAGCCACAGTCTTTGTTCAGGCAAAGGGTGCACCTCTCAAACTTGCCAAGAAATAATCTATAGATGAGAATACAACCTTGTCAGCACCTCTGAGTATTGATAAAGCTCTTTTTATCACTGCAGTGTTTTCAGGATTGGAGGCACTTCCTATCAGACCCTGTGTATTTATCTAGAAATACATGGTGCTATTGCAACAACAAAAGAGGCTGAAGCAGACGGGAGGATGGGAGTGACAGTCCTGTTGCTTGACAGATTTCTTAGTTTATCTACTTGTTTTTCCTTTGGATGTTGAAGCAAATGGCTTAGCTGCTAGGGGATTTTATGCAGTAACTTGTTCAGATATTGCTAATTAATTGCTAGTGTATCCAGCAGACTGTGTTCTACTCTACAGCCATCACAGCTGTGAAAAATAGCAGCAGGTAAGACTTCCTTATTTTGGACTGCCAGATGAAAGTTGGCTGTGTCCTACAAGAACAAGATCGCTCTCCTTAACAGAAAACACTAGCAGAAAAGTCTGAAGAGCTGTCTTATGGACAGCAGCCTACCTGCCCTTTTCCTGCTTATCAAAAGCAGTAGAGCATGTAGCTAGCATTGCCCTTGTATTTCCCAAGCTATAATGTGTGTGGAGTGCCATGTGGGGGAAAGAATATGCCCTGATTTCTCACTTAGTTTCTGAACATTACTTCTTGGGTCTGGCATTTCCTGTCGCTCTGTCTCTTTTGCAAAACGATTTTGCTCTGTCTGACATTCTCCTCTTTCCCACATGTTGGTAGCTCTTGATCTCCCTGCTGCCTGCGCAGCCTTTCCAACTCCGTGTCAGGGTTATGCTTCTGAAGGTGGCTTTGTGCATCTCCTGCCTCCCTCCACACACGCTGCCTTAGACCCTGCCTGTTGCAGGGCCTGTGACAACGTTCCCTGCTCTGAACACCTCCCACCAGCACAAGCAGGCTGCGGGACTGATGTGTTTGGTGCCAGCTCTACTGCTTTAGTAGAGCTTATGTGCTTTGATTAGGTGTCTCCTCTGGCTCATGTGTTTTTTCCCAAGCTACAAATCACCCAGTATGGATGGGAACTTTTCAGTTGCCAATTTCCACCCATTAGATTATTTCCATTTTAATCTGGTTAAAATTCCCGCTCCACATTTGGCATTGTCATTTACATTTCCCTGCTATCGATTATGTCTCAGACAACTGCACCTTTAAAAGAGACTGAGGTTTAATATCGACATCTTTTCAGAGCTTTTTCTCTTCAGCCTAGTTGTAGCTGAGATAGGGAAAATTTAGCTGTTAGTTATTTGTAGGTTTGCTGCAGTAGGTAAGATACGATGTTCAATATTATTATAATTTAGATTCATAAGTTGAGTAATCATAGTTACATTAACATGGAAAAGATGGAAAGATGGAAATTTGCAGTACAGCAATACAGAATTGAGAAAATTATTAAATTCACAATGTTTAAGGTATCAAAGAAAGTGAAGTTCTTTGAGAAGGATAAGAAATAAGTCAAATAGGACCAGAGAAAAAGCGTTATGATGGGAGGAAAAAATATAAGTCATACAGTATTAAAAATATGTTGCCATCATATTATAAATTGTGCAAAGGCTGTACTTGAAATCAAACGAGTGCTAGAAAAATCCTGATGTCTTAATGAACAGATCAATAAGAATTCTATGAATCTGTACATCTTGTTGTCAAGTAAGCTATGATTAGCAGCTCTGAAAATTATGCCTAAACACATTTTATCACATGAGCAGACAGAATTTACTTGTGGCAAGACGTTTTGTTAAAACTTTTGTGTTCCAAGCATAACTACAGGCTGGGCAGAGAATGGATTGAGAGCAGCCCTGACTTAGGGGTAATAAACGACAAGCTCAGCAGGAGCCAGCAGAGTGCCCTAGCAGCTCAGAAGGCCAGCTGTGCCCTGCATCAAGAACAGTGTGGCCAGCCGGTTGAGGGAGGCGATTCTGCCCCTCTGCTCTGCTCTGGTGAGACCCCACCTGCAGTACTGCATCTATCTCTGGCGTCCCCAGTACAGGAAAGACATAGAGCTGTTGGAGTGAGTCCAGAAGAGGGCCATAAGGATGATCAAGGAGCTGGAGCACCTCTTCTATGAAGACAGGCTGCAAGAACTGGGCCTGTTCTACCTGGAGAAGAGAAGGCTCTGGGGTGACGTAATTGCGGCCTACCGATACTTAAAGGGGTCCCACAGGAAAGTGGGAGAGGGACTGTTCACCAGGCAGTGCAGTGATAGGACAAGGGACAATGGCTTCCAGCTGAAAGAGGGAAGGTTAGGGAGTTGGGAAGAAATGCTTTACTATGAGGGTAGTGAGGCACTGGAACAGGTTGCCTGGAGAAGCTGTGGGAGTCCCATCCCTGGAGGCTTGTAAGGCCAGGTTGGATGGGGCTTTGGCAACCTGGTCTAGTGAGTGTGTCCCTGCCCATGGCAGGTTGAGGTCCCTTCCAACCCATAGCATTCTATGATTCTATAGTATAGTGATAAGTATCATCATTGTGCATATCAGCATCAACACACAGAGCCAAACATATCCCCTAAGCAATGCAAAAAGTTGACACTATTACAGAAAAGTCAAGTAGAAAAAAAGGAAACAACCACTGAAGATCAGAAGTTAGCTTAGTTGCAGAACTAGTGGTTATTACTAATGGTTAAGTGCAGTCCAAGACATTTCAGCATGTTTTTGTTTGGAAGCAAATGGGCTTGATAAGTTACAGAATGTAGTAACAGTTGGAGGTTTGTTCTCACAACTCCAGCGGAGAATCTCAGGACCACATAAAATATAAAACTTACTAAAGATTTTTTGATTCTGGCACCTCTACCCTGGTTAACTATTCTCAGATCATTAGGATACTTCCTGAAAGTGCAGATGGCTGCCCTGGGTATAAGGCGAACTCTGCTTTTTCAAGTGCTGTTCACCTGCCAATTGCATCATTTGGAGCTGCAGGTATTCCTGTAAATGGTCTTGACAGCACAGTGTGGCAGAAAAATGGTCACTGTGAGCTGCACATGCTGGAAGAAAAACTGGTTTTAAAGTGAGGAAAAATAAAACTTGAGTTTTCCCAAGTAATAATTAATTGCTTGGTGAAAGTGGAAATCAGGTCCCGGATATGTGACTAGGCATTTTAATAAATTTTTAGAAATACAATTTTCAAACAGAATGTGTTTTCAGGTTATGCTTAAAGATATTTTACATCACAATGATTTAACTCCTACTTTCTCTGCTGGCATTACCTTTTTACAGGGCATTTGTAGTGTTTGTTCAACAGTGGCTGTTGATTAAGAGATCATCTAGATGTTATTTGTAGAATATTTACAAGATTTATTAAGAGTAGAGAGATCATATAAAGTTAAACAAATCTTCTAAATTCTAATGCTGCTCTGAACCAATGTAGCGTGTTGCCAGACTTCGGGGGTCTTCAACACTGATGCAGGAGCACCCATCGCTCAGGCTCCCCAACTTTGTGTCAATTCTAGTAAGTTTCCACTATCTTAGAAAATAAGAATCAGTCTGACCTAAGCATATGATGGAGGAGAGCTCCTACTCTGCAGACAAGTCCCTGTGATGGTATGTGAATGCAGCACAAAAGCAGAGTAATAGATGTCAAGTAGTGTGTTTTTTCTACATTATAATCGTTACTTTGCTGTGCACACAAAGTACTGAGTTAAGGGAATATTATTAAACTGGCAACATTAGGAAATGCCTAGCAGGTTCCACACACCACTGTAAGAGACATAGCTGGAGGTAGCGCTGTTTCATGGGTACGGACAGATAACGGTGCCCTGAAGAATTGTCTTCTGTCCATGTCCATGCCATGAAGTTATGCAGTATAGGGCAGGTCACTAGGAGTCACCAGCTGCTTGAATCACACATGTCCTTCTCCTCTGACCCCTGTCTGATTTGTTCTTTTTCTGGATGCCACAGTGAAGCCACAGGGATGCAATTGTACTAGTCTTCTTCAGTAGCAGCTAGACATGAGGATCAGTAGTAGCATATAGAAGATGTTATAAAACACTGCATATCCAGAATAAAGAGAAAGTTGATTAAGCATCATGTATCAGGAACTCAAAATTAACATACAGTTTCAAAGTTGATTTCTATTGTTTCACTTCTGTAACAGTGAACAGTTCCTTATCTCTTTGTCCAGAGTACATCAAATAATGTTTGGAGGTGCTCAATACTCGGGTGATTAGTAGCTCTGAAGAGCCCCAAAAAGGACCAATTTTCGGGTCTCTAAAGCAATGTGTGAGTGGTGCATGGTTACTAGCACTTGGGGATGCAGAAAGGACAAGATAAAGTATTAAATAGGTGTTCATTGGGTCGCACTATGTTTCCTGCAGTCCCCTATGACCTACTGGTGACAAACCTCTGGGAAGGGACTTGTGGACTCGGGATCTGCTGACAGCCTAGTGAATCCTGTTATCATTCATCTGTTTACTTAGATTTGTGCCTTCATGGGTCCTTGCAACCATCCCTGGCTTTCTTTTTCTGCTGCTGTGACACAGGGAGGGAGCTGGCAAGGACTCAGGACAGACACAGCCTGTGGCTGCCTAGCAGCAGTGGAAGCAGCAGCGGATGCTTAAGAATATCAGCTTTTCTTTTTTAACCAGTCTTAAGCTGGTAAGAGCAGACAGGAGAGTGTACATAAGTGGCTACCTGGGAAAAACCAAAAAAAATAGGCTTACTGTTTCAACAAGAGGAACAAGGAAAAAGCTGCCTAGATAAGCAGATGTTAAACAATAAAGTTGATTGGAGACTAGGAAGCATTTTCATGAAGAATAGTTAAAAAATTTAGTCAGCGACCCAAAGCAAGAATTTGAATTTTTTTTTTTGATAACAGACTGAAATGTGAGCAATTTAAAACTTCTGGCTAGATTACAGGATTTTCCTACAGAAAGAATATTACCTCTTACCAACATGCCTAATTTTGTCATCCAACTTTGATGACAAAAATGAAAATCAGTGTATGGCAAAGATCAAGTAACAGCATAAATAGTAGAAGAACCTTTAAATCTGAAGAGTGAAGTCTGGAAAATGAGTAACTTTTACTAATTTTTAGCTGTGGTTTATTCTTTTGCTGTCAAGAATGTAAGTGACATTTTTCTGTAAAATGGGAATATCAGGGTTTATCTACTGTGCAGCAGTATGACAATGATTAGTTAACATTTGCACAGATGTTAGATTAATAAATCTTTTGGCTCAAACAAAGCACTGCAGATAATTATTTTTTTTTGGGGGGGGTGGGGTGTTTTGCATCCAGAGATGGGAATAAAAGTCTCATGCTATGCATAAATTCCAGTGCTCAGTCTATGGATTTTTCCTGAACTAATTTGTGATTAAGAGCCACCAAATAAACAGCAATAGGAACACAGTTAATTTAGTATACTAACATATGGTGGGTAAGCGCAGCTCTCGGGAGGCTGTAAAATTAATCCATTTTTACAAGTCACCTGTATCCAGTAGGATTATTTTACACAGCTGTGAGTAAAAGTAATGACTTTTTATAGTCTCAGATATCCTGGAGTGGCTTCCTTCCAATATGCTCATTTTCTTGGTATGTGGATGTAGTTGAAGCACAGCCTCTGACAGATACTGACTGAACTCTGCACAGTGTATGTCACGCTGATTTGTTGTGTATTCCACTACAGCTTGGGGTTTGTTAATTCTGCTGAACCAGCACTCACACTGCAGTCACCTTTTTCTCTGAATAGCCAACAGTAGAATTTTTTTGTTTATTGTCTGGACATGTTGTCACAAGGGAAGTCTTAAGAAGTAATTTTGGGGTTCTTTTTAGAGGGTGTGTTTCTTAATGGGTTTCTTCTTCTCTTAGTGCATAATCCAGTTAAGGTTTTGGTTTTTGGACCAAATGTTCCTGGCTTCTTTCTCTGTATACTTCTGTGCATTTTCATCTTTCTTCACTATAAAGCCCATATTTTGTCAGGTTTTGTTTTTCAATTTCATGAACTTAAGCTTTATTTTCCGTAGCATCTCCTTTTAGCTACAGACACAGTTGATCTTGAAATATGCCAACAGTTCTTTCTCTGATTTTGCTTGTAGAACATTTCTACCCATCTTACATGGATGATAAGTATCAAAATGCAAATATATGTGCATTAAATTATGATTTGTTATTAGTACATCAGCATTAAAGGTCTCTGAAATAATGTATCTCAGTTCTAATAGTTTATTCAGTTGCTTCTGTAACCAGAAGAGCCATATTCTGATTAAAACAAAGGGCAGAATGACTACATCTGCCTTTTCTGAGCATTCCAAGAAAGAGTAGTGATTTCAGAAACTGGATACTTGCTGTTATTTTAAAACATGCTATTATAGCAAGGGTCTGCAAACTCCCAGTCTCTACTTTTTTCCAAACATAAATGAAAGCAGTTACAAGCCACAAGCTTGGACTAGACATATATAACATGTGAAAGAAAGGGAAAGATGTTTTATTTGGATATAAATTCCAAACAGCAAAACAGTTTCTGTTCCAAAAATGGAATATAATGTCAAGCATTTAATCGTGGTAACAGGATGGGATTTTCTATTCTTTTATGTGAGGTGAGATGGATATTGGAGTAGCTACGAGATGGATGATAGCAAAACACCCCTTGTCAGCTATCTGGTGAGATATTTTGGCTCTAACTTTATATAAATAACTTTATATAAATTTCTGTGTCACAGATTTCTAAACTGAAGAGGAATGTAAAAATTAAGAAAGCACTTTGTTTCAACTCTTAGAGACTTGCTTTAGGCTCCACTTCTGAGGCTTTTTAATGCTTCCGAGTATTGAAAAAGAGCATTTTCATTTTGACTGAAAGAGGTTAGGCGTTCTCCAGATGGAGCCATCAAAATGCTATAAGAGCCATCACTAGGTTCTGGCAGTGGAAAGGCCAGGGTAGGCTTACCCAAGGTACTGTGAACGCTGGCCTTGGCCTGGCCAAATACTTACCCCAAAAGTTTCAGATGGAGTCACTCTGGGAGTCCATGGACAGGCATTACTTTTTCATACCTTCCAAGGAAAAGACTCTGCGTCATGTCCGATCCCTCAGGTTCTCATTTCTCCTTACCTGGTCTCCGTGCTTGCTAAAAGCAGTGTTTCAGGGTGGACACAAGATGGGTTCAAAGGAAAATTACTTTGTACTGCCTGTGTTCTGCAAATTTGACTGAAGGAGAATCTTGAGTTCCCTAGTCTTGTTTTTGTACCTAAAATTTCACAGTTCATGCATTCTTCCTCAAAACAGGTCAGTTTTTCATTGCAAACCAGTGAGACAGTGGGCTATAAGCAGGACTTTTATTTCCTTGAAGACCAGGGTGTACCTGCTTAATGTGTGGCATTTAAGAATATGGAAACAGCCAGATGTCTAGTCTCTGAATAACCTTTTCATTGTGCTTCATCTTCCCTCCTCCCCTTAGTTTCCAGTAGGCTGAGAGGATTCCATATGTGTCATTCCTTTTACTAATCATGCTTTGAAACTTTATAAAAACCTTCAACATCTACATATAAAAGTATCTCTGTGTATAGAGGAAACAGCACAGAAGAAACATGATTTTCTTATCTAGAAAAAGTGTTGGGCTTTGGTGGGCTCTCTAGTGAGCAGCTTGTGGTGGGTTGGAGTGGAGGGACTCACTTTAGAAAGGTGACCACCATCGTCAGATTAATGTAGGTCTCTTGTGGGTTCGTTCAGAGCAACTCATTGCAGAGCTTATTTATTTTAGACTAAGGAAATTGACTTCTTTATATGTAATAGCTGCAGAGCAGCTTGGGAAACTGGTGATATATCACATATGACACAAGGGTGATGCAGCACAGCCCATAGGGATTGTGACATATTGCTGTGAATATGCAGAACTCCTCTTTTCAAAATAGCAGAATGCAGCTGTACCTAGAAAAGTCAGGAAGGATTTCTTTTATTCTGAGAAATACTAATTTGAGAGGGCACCAAGAATTATTTAAAGATTATTAATTTATTGAGCTGTAAGAATGTCTGAACCAGGACAGAGGCAGGAAAGGATTTCAACCTCTAGCTCCTCTTTCCTCCTTTCATAACCATTTGGTACGTGTCTGTGATCCACCTTTGAGATGGGGGTAGTTACTTCTGAACAAGTATGTAGACCTGAATTATCAAAGCAAATATGCAGTAACCTGATTCCCAGTGCAGCTGATCCTTAAATGACTGGTCTGTGTACCACATAAAAGAAGTCATTTATGTCACAAAAAGCTTATTTGACTTTGACCTCTGTTCCAAGTGAAAGATCCTTTTTTTAATCAATCCAGTAAATCATAGCTGATTAGAAGGAGCTTTCTAGAGTAACTTAACTTACTTCCTCAATAAGGAGTATTCATTAAAAGGAAAAAAAAAAAAGTATAGGGGTTTTTTTTTCCTAATAATTTTGGCCACATCATCTGTGGCATCACTTTCACCTGTATGGAAGGCAAGGAATCTTGTAAGCCAGAATTTTGGAAGTAAGCAAAGTAATCTGTGGGAAAATAGGAGAAGGTATTTGCTTAATTTACATTTCTGGATCTCATCTTCCGTTACTAGGGTTCCTGCTGAGATCTGTAGAGAGCTTGTGCACAGCCAGAAATTACAGTGCCAGGTGTTGAGCTGCTCAGCATAGAATGCTCTCAAAACCCATCAGAAAATGGGGAGCTATGCCTGTAGAAAACAAACTTCGTCCATATCTTGCTTGTTCTCACACTGATGGGTGGTCTGGAGCCATACATTGAGGTAACAGTGTCACAGAAGCCACGCTCTTGTGACTGGTTTTCTAAACTCACCAGACTTGAAAGATGCTTGTATTTCCTACTAATTTATAATTGAACAAATGCTAACTGTGGCTTTTAAAAAATATTAGCTTGCACTGAACATTGGGTACATGTATCTGGCAAGGTATCTTTAATCTGTTTGGGTAAAGCTCAAGGGATTTGGAAAAATACGACTAACTCCAGAGACAGATCTCTTTTCTCCAAAAAGCCTGCTGACTGTTTATTTGACTGTAAATGAGAATCTGTGTGTCTGGGGTCTGGCTGGGTTAGAGTTAATTTTCTCTCTAGCAGCTGTTGCAGTGCTGTGCTTGGGAATCAGGATGGGAGCAGTGCTGGTAACACACTGATGGTTTAGATGTTGCCAAGCACTTAGGAACTTTAGTGTTTCTCATGCTGCCTAACTAATGAGAAGACAGGGACACCCAGAGAACTGGGAGGGGACACAGCCAAGACAGGTGACCCAAACTTGCCAAAAGGGGTATTCCTTACCAATGACATCATGATCAGCATAAAGGGGGGCTGGTGGAGCGCAGGGCTCCTGGGCACATTGTTTGAGTACAGTCTGGCTTTGGGATGGGTCTGAGCTGTACAGTCTGTGTTGTGTGGTCATGTAGTGAGAAACTGCCTTGTGTATCACCAGTTTTGTGTATTTTGCTATGAAGTCCTGTTTTTGTTATTACAGAATCACAGAATCACAGAATAATAAGGTTGGAAAAGACCTTTAAGATCATCAAGTCCAACCATTCACATCCTAAACTAAACCATATCCCTAAGTACCTCATTTACCCTTTTTCTGAACACATGCAGGGAAGGTGACTCAACCCCCTCCCTGGGCAGCCTGTTCCAGGCCCTGACAACTCTTTCAGTAAAAAATTTTTTCAACATCGAATCTAAACCTGCCCTGGCACAGCTTCATGCCATTCCCCCTTGTCCTATCACCTGTCATCTGGCTGAAGAGACCATCACCTACCTCTCTATAACCTCCCTTCAGGTAGTTGTAGGCGGTGATAAGGTCTCCCCTCAGCCTCCTCTTCTCTAGGCTAAACAGCCCCAGCTCCCTCAGCCACTCCTCATAGGATTTGCCCTCCAGCCCCTTCACCAGCCTGGTTGCCCTTCTCTGGACGCGCTCCAGGACCTCCATGTCCTTCTTGTGGTGAGGAGCCCAGAACTGGACACAGTACTCGAGGTGCAGCCTCACCAATGCCGAGTGCAGGGGCATTTCTCCTTCCCTTTTTGTTGCCAGTAATCTGTCCTTATCACAACCCACAAGTTTTGCCTTTGGTTTTTCTTAAACAATTATTTAGGAATATCACTGTAAAATATTTCCCAAGGCTGAATAGTCAAGGGTGTAGTCAGGGGTGGTGGGCCCTGGCTGCCATCTACCAATCGCTGCTCTACACTAGGCAGCACCGTCAGGGGGAAGGGAAGAGAAATAGACCACAGACACTGCGGCTACTCAAACCCCCACAGCAGGTACTGTGGCTACTGCAGTTCCCACAGTGGTCACTGTGGCTACTCAGACCACCACAATGGTGCAGATGAGCCAAAAAGCCAATGCATACCAGTATCAGTCGCCCCTGTACCGAGGAGGAAATACACAAAGAAAACCGTTTGCTTAGCAAAGGACAGTGATGAACTGGGACCATCCTGAGAACAGGAGGAAGAGGCAATATGAGAGGTCATCACCCCATCCCTGTCCCTGAATGAGTGGTGAGATAAGTGAAAAGATTTTGGCCACCTTCCAGGTGAGCATGTTATCAATTGGCTGTTCACGTGCTGGTATTCCAATGGGACCAGTAGCCAGGAATTAGAAGGCAGGGAGGCCAAGCAGCTGGGATCTCTGGCTAGGGAAGGAGGCATCAACAAGGCAATTGGGAAAAAGTCAGCAGCCCTCAGCCTCTGGAGGTGACTTGTGTTAAGCGTGAGGGAAGGGTATCCCTTCAGTGAAGCTGTTGTGTCAGCCACCTAAGTGGACCACCAGAGAGAGCTGTCCAGTACCTCAGAGAGTTAGCCATACAGGTGATGGTTTATTGTGATCTGGACAATGCGCAGTTACCCACAGATCCTGATGATACCCAATGTACCCAAGCCATGTGATATAAGCTTGTACAAAGTGTGCCATCAGGGTACGCCAGTTTGTTGGCAATACTGGACCGGAGTAACGCACAGGCACCAACAGTATATGAACTGGCCACACAATTCCAACAATATCAAGGCAGTCTTTCATTTTCCCTCATCTCAGCGATGGAGAAACTGGTCCAGCAACTCAAAGACAACATGTCCTACACCCCCCCACCTGTACAGAGCAGTCAGCTATTAGGAGAAAGTGTCCGTCTACTCAGGAGAGAGAATATAGAGGGTACACACCACGGGGCATGCTGTGGTTTTACCTGCAGGACCACGGAGAGGACATGAGAAAGTGGGATTGGAAAGCCTACATCAACCCCCTGCAGGCATGAGTGTATGAGTTGCAAGGTAAAGCAGTCACACAAAGAGATTCTTCCAGGAAAAATACTGCGCCAGTTTTCACTAGACAGTCTCCTAGACTGTGTGGAAGGCCTAGGCTGAGTGGAAAGCCTGCCTGTATGTCAGATCCTCTTGAGGGGGCTTCTGTCTTTTTTTTTGCAAGAAGTGAGGAGTGAATATGATGAGCAAGGTTAGAGGGGCAATTAAAAGATAAAATATCTAATCTCAGCTAAAAAAAATTCTGATAGGTGATAAAATCTTTCTTGTGACTGAAAACAACAATGGATAACCTTGTGTCAGCAGTCCTTTTGGTAACTGGGCTTGAAATGTTTTTTAACTGCCTGCCTTGTCCCAGATATTTCAGGACCATAAACTCTTACATCTCAAATCAAATATCCCAATATGAATGATATGGATTATTGACATTAAATACACTGTGCCCTCAAAATAGAGATTCTCAGAGAAATTCTGATGCTGTTTGCTTGTAATCCCTAACCAAGGGATATTTTTTGACTATATTGCCTGTAGCAGTAGTTGTGTTTCAGTAGAAATTAAAACACAAGGATATGAGACACATATATCTTTCAATCCCCTAGAAATTTACCATTCCTGCAAACACAACTGTAATACAAAATTCTGATTTAACTTGGTTGTAGGAAAGCAGAAAACCATTTGAAATTTATGTTGTGAAAGTGTAGGAGATTCTAGAGAAAGCAGCAATGCCAGCTCCAAGTACAAGATGCCACAGGGAGAAAAGCAGTCTTGAGACATTCCTAGAAATGTCATGACTTAGAATAATTGTGTCCCAAGCATTGCAAAAATTATAGGCAGTTCGTAAAATTATGAATTAAAATACTGGTGGGAAATTGCTTTTTTCAGATTAAAATCGTCACTGTTTCTGTAGGGACAACATATATAAAACTCAGTCATGCTTTTATCATACAGAGGAGAAGATGATCTTCATGTTGCTCAAACATTTTTAGAGGCTTACTGCAGAAAATGCTGTCTCCCTTTAATACAGAAAGCCATAAAATTCACTGTCCTCCTCTAGCTTACTCTTCACACAACTTGAAAGAGCAGCATTTCCTTTCAAATAATTTCCTGCAGTGATTTCTGAAATTAGTTCAATAAGGAATTGACATTCGGTGTGATAAGGATGTAAGGGAATCTTTAAATTAATTGTTTCTATATTAGTATCACAACCTTTCTCTGTGCAGCCAAACAATTCAGCCTTGAGTTCCTATAAGTAATCATTTGAGTAGTTCTGAGCTGCTTTAGTCCATAGTTTTATATTGGAAGTAGTTTTGTATTGGAAAGGTTGATAAAGATTGTACCAAAATCTTAATCTGAATGTAAAAGGTATTAGAACTATTCATCCTCCCTCCACTGTGTTTCCACCACTATGATTTCTTACCTTATCTGACTGTTACTTACAGCACTTCATTAGAATTCACATTTGTCTCTGCGATGTTCAGATGAATAAATTCGACTTCATTACATGTATTTTGCCATGAACTGAACAGACACTAAAAAAAAGCCCAAGACTCTAATGACTTATTTACATTTCCTAAGTAAAATGTGATGGTATTCTGTGTATCAGTTTTCTGTACAGTTTCTGAACACAGATGATGCCACAGAGCAGAAAAAAAGGAAATGGTACATTACAATTTGTGCTGTTCATTTTATTCATGAGCAGGATACTTTGATCAATTTTTTTTATGTTCTACTGTATACCCAAAGAGAAAGTATATTTCAAGCCTCATCTGACAGTAATTAAGCATATTCCATAATTGTCATTTTTTGTAGAAAACTTTAAGCAGTTAATCTCCGTTTCTGTGAAAGATGTAGTCTACAGTGTGTGGGGATAAATATAGTAAAATTAGCAAGGTTAATATATGTCTCCTTTTATTGAGAGACAAGGCCTGGCCATGAGTTGAGCAGCACAAATATTTTTGACCTTAGCTTTTTATTATCTGTATTCTTTGTGGCCTCCTCATGGGAAAAGTGGGAGTTGAGTAGTTTGTCTGCCTGTATTGCGAATTTGATGTCATGGGTCTTGAGGTAAAGATCTTTCCCAGCTTCAAGCTCAGTGAAGCCTTCAGTGCAGCAGGCCAACGTGTACACATTTTTATATAATCTACACTAAATTAACAATAAATCGTGGAAACTCTACTCCTACTCTGGTGCAGACATTGGCCAGAAGAGTCTTTTCTGCGCACACTGCAGTATGAGGATATTTCTCAGGGGAAAGCAAGGGTAGGAAGAAACTTGGCTTGTCACAAGAATGACAAGGCAAGCCTATTCAGACCCGTTTGGCTGAATCATTCAGAACAGAGGCAGCTGATGCCGTGGAAGGGAAAAGTACCTTCTTTGATCTCATCACAGCTCTGTTAATCAAAGTTGTAAAAAAATCTGTCTTTCAGCTTTTGTGGGGGAGAAAAAAAACAGAGTTTGGAACAGGAATATAGAAATAATGCTACAATTATTTTGATAAAATAAATGAAGCTCTCATTTTTTTGAGTAATTTTTAGTGCAAATAGTTTGGAAGCAGATAAGAGCATCCTGGAAATGTAAAATGTTGTTTCCTGTCTGCAGTTGAACCGTCCTTCTAGCAGGCATTTTCTAAAATACTTCAATAGAAAATAGACATAGAGGTGGTTCACATCAATCCACTTTAAATATTTAAACACCTTCGTTATTATTTTCACCACTTAATACCTTTTGCTTGTCTTATGTAGGCATGTTAAATGTAATTTTTTAGTATCTTCCTAAAAATGGAGTCTTAAGTAGGATATTTTTGCAAGTTTAGTCTTTGAGAATCTGTGATGTAGTTTTGTTTCTTGCATCTGTGCTTTCTGTACTCTTTCAGTGCAAGACATCAACTATTTCAGCATTATGAAATGACTGATTTGGGTCACAATTGCTCTACAGTACACATGATATCAACGGAATGAAAACAGGATCTTATTTTTGCTACGCAGTAACTGTGTGTACAGCAGTGAAAGTGTTATAGAACCCTTAACGGTGGCGTGTGGTTTGCAGAGTAGCTGAAGCTTGCTGCAGTGATGTGTCTGGTTTGCCATATGACAGAAGACCAACTTAATTTGTATAAAATGAGAAACACTGCTTTTTGCCAGCCTCTTATTATTCAGTGCTATGTCTTGATCCAAGAAAAAGTGGCTCTGCGTGACCTATAGTCTCCAAAGGCTCTACAGATGTGCACATAAATAAGGGGGGGAGAGCAGCATAGTAGAACTGCAACAGCTGCGTTCGTTTCTCACTCACATGGATTTGTGATCAGGCTTCCGAACTGGCTACACTGAGGAAAACTTCAGTTCTGTATGAGATCACACAGGCTGTATTGATAGCAAGGTCAACCTGTGCATCTCCTCAAGATTTTGCTTTGTATTTTACCTCTCAGGTTGGCACAAGAGGATGTGGGAATGGATATCCCTTTTCCTGAGGATGTACTAAGCCCCAGCTCTTCTGAGATGAGACCCGGTGAGAGAAGCTCTTACTCATTTTCTTAATTATATCTTATTCCCTTGGCATTTAATTATACAGTGAGAAGGATGTTTCTGTGCTGGTAAAGAATCAGCTCAGTGTTAAAAAGAAAAAGTGTTAAGGTCTCTTTATTTAGTCAATTTTCTTGTTCACTTGAGAAATGATAATTGTAGTGTGCCATTTTCCCTTGTGTATTGTTGTCATCACTCATTTAGTCCTTGTGAAGTTTAAGTAATCTCTATTATTTATCTTATTATTTACTGTTTAAGTGAACTAAGTTAGCATTAGAATATTTCAAACAGAACAGCTTGAAATGTGCCACACTGTACTGTGGCAAGGTCCAAAGCTGCACCTAGGTTTGTCATGTTGAAGACTACTTTAAGACTGATTAAAAGACTCGGAGGTTATATTTATTTCTGTTACAGTATTAATTAAGATATTGTACAGTTAAAACTAAAGACATACCTACTTGCAAATCAGCACCATTCCAGTAGCACTACATGTCTAAAGAAAGCAAATATTTACAGGGGGTTTTCACTCATATAAATTTTTCCAAGATTCAGCAATGTCTTGGTTTGTAACTGAAATGATTTGTATGTTGCTCTTTAAATTCTTAAATATATTGTGGGTCAGAGCATTTCCAAGGCTTGATTTTTTTTCACCTGGTGATTGCAAAAATGTGAATCTGGATTTTGCATAATTTAAGAGGTCCCAGTACGTCTGTCATCCCTGTGGATGTTTGTTTTATTTCTTTAAACATCAACATTGATATTTGTGTTTTATGGTCATAGTGGTCTTAAATGATTTGCTGTTACTAAAATTGAGCTATCCCAGTAAGTTTGAAGGTGATCCTTAGTATCTGAGAGATGAATTATATGCAGAGGAGATAAAGTTGGTTTTTTTCTTCCACCTTTTTTTCAGAACCTCCAAATTCCCTTGATCTTAACGGTTCCCATCCCAGAAGAATAAAGCTCACTGCTCCCAATATCAATCTCTCTTTGGACCAGAGTGAAGGGTCTGTATTTTCTGATGACAATTTGGATACACCGGATGAAATTGACATCAATGTTGATGACCTTGACACTCCCGATGAAGCAGACTCTTTTGAATATGCTGGAAAAGGTAATGTTCTAAACTGAAAATGTAGAGTTCATCTCCGTTTCTTTCTTTACTGCTTATGTGATCAGTCTCGTTTCTGTCAGCCTGTGAATATGGTTAAAGTATATGAGTTATTGTTAGGAATCCAGATATTTTTACTGTCTGCTATTTTTTAACCTTTCTTCCCCTGTGTAAATACATTTCTACTTACACAGTGTGCAGAAAGACATAGTACAGCTGATCAAATAAAGTGAGAAGAACTACCTAGAGAGAATTAGATTCAAAGTCCTGTCACCATAGGACTTGTCTGAAAAGGGTTGTTGAAGCAGAAGAAAGCAGTGGCTCTCTGTTGTAGAGAACACTATAGGTAACTGCACCTCTGGCCAGCTCTAGGTTACAGTTACATCTGTAATACTTACACATATAAACTTGTGGAAAATATGTTGACTGACATAAGCTGCATCAAAGAACTCAGTGTATAAATTAGCTGGGTGCTGTGGTGAAAGAGTTCTTCTGTTCGTGAGAAAGATGTGTCTTTAGTCCCATCTCTGGTGGGAAAGCTGAGCCATGGAAGGTGTATGCATGGTATGATAAAGGCAGCTCGGGTGGTGGAACAACAGAATTCCTCATTCTTTTGCAGCAGGGCTAGTTGTACAGGAGAGGTGCACTCTGGAGTATGCAATGGATACTTCAGTCTCCTTTCGCAAGTAAATGATTTCTCTCATGTGGTGTAAAAGTCTTGTACACTGTCTTACTCAATTTACTTATTCTTGTGATGTATAAGATATGGTGTTAACACGCATTCCTTGCTAGAATGTTAAGAACCATGTAAGAAATGTATTCATGAATGTAAACACATAAAGATCATAAGCTATTTGAAGGGAAAATGAATGTGACCGTGTTACAATCTACAACAGAAAGAATCTCTAAAAACGGATCAATTTAAACTGAATTTTCCTTTGCATTTAAATTCTCTGTTGCTAGTGAGGTCACTAGAATTCACAAATTGTATGCTCTTTTGAGCACACAAGAACAGTTGCATCAGTTTAAGTGATACTGCCAAAGAGGCATTACAGTGTACTCAATCATGCGTGAGCATCTCTCATGTCACTTCTCATTAGAAGGCAGATTTCTTTATGGGCAGATGCAGAGCAGAGTGATGAGGTGCTTGATGGCTACAGTATTTTGTAGCAAAGGTTAAAACTAACACACACACACGTGTGCTCACACCAGAGCAGTGTGTGCTCACAGTTTTACACTGTTGTGACCACTGTGTGAGAGCACAGATCTGTCTGCGGTGGAACAGATTTTGCCTCTAAGCCCTCAAGTAAATAAATTCAACTCCAGTGATTTTAGTGGCAGTTATATTTATGGCAAGTCTTTCTCCCCAGCTTTTTTTGTTGCTTTCTAAATGTGGTGATTTGTTCAATTGCTAAAGCTGGACCAGCTTCCCCAAACTCCTAAATGAAGAACTGAAGATGCCTGTTGTTTTGGTGACCTTTTTACAGCTGTATAGTTTGATTTCTTCGTTATATTTAATTGGCAATATGTCCTCTACTTAGATGAGACAAAAAGAGTAGAAAAGGAAGAAAACTACATTTTGTCACAGTAAGTTGGCAATAAAGTATGTGGGATATACATTACATGACTCTGATAGCTGAGTATAGTCACAAGAACTAGTGCAGAATGGTTTATTTGCATGGTATATAGCCTTTGTTATCTTTGTACTTCTGTCACTCCTGTTAAGCAGTGTGCATACTGTTGTGCTCAGTGCTCATCATCTCCCACAGATCAGTGTTTCTAGACTGTTGTGCCAAACACAGGGAAGTAAAGACTGAGAAGACATGGCTGTTGAGACTGTAGAGAGTAGTGAATTTTTAGTACATCACACTCAGACTGACAAAGGTCCATTTGAATGATAAGAAGCAACTGAGAAAAGCACGACTGTTGTCATGATTCAGGGGTCTGCCTCATCTCTAGGAAACTGACGACACTGTAAGACAAGAAATACTGAAATCCATTTGTTTAAACGGATGGTGAAGAAGAATCATCACAGCTACAATGTGTCAGGAAATAGATGGGAGCAGAGATAGTGAAGTGTTTGCCTTAAACTTACAACTGACTTGTTTAGGGATTGGTTGATTGTAAGTTTCACAGAGGTGTTTTTTGTCATGAGTACCTTAGGTATAAATATTCTCTCTCAGAACGTGGTCTTGTTTCTGAAATTAGCTTTTTATGACTATTACACTGGATAAGACAAAGATTGCATTTCTGAAAACCCCGTGTGCATACAGACAAAGGCCTCCAGCCACGTCAGCATTACCTGGAAATTGAAAGAGTTTTTATCGTTTTGTCTGCAGATGTTTATTTCCTTCCTGAACTTCACACTGGTGCATCTTTCTCTGCAAAATCAACACTTCATCAGGAAGAGGCAATCTAATACCATTTCCATCAAAAAAATAACTAATTTGGCCAGTTCCAGCATTGTAAATCTTATGAGGATCTCTTTTTTGTTTGTTTGGTTTTTATCATTTGCAGTTTCACCAGCACCAAAACATATTATCAAGCCCCAAATACAATTTCAATGTTAGTCTGCCAGTTACCTAGCCCGGCCTCTTTTCTGGGCTCCAAGGAACCAGATGACTAGACTTTTCCTAGGCTGTTCTCATAATTCCATCTACTTGTTCTGAAAGCCCCTGAGCTGCATAGTGGCATCCTGTGGGGACCCTCTATCCTTAAAGGAATGTACCACCCTGTGATGCACCACCCTGTGATGCGTAGCTTGACTGCATGTATGTAGTGTTCATATTGTGTCCCATGTTACCTTTACAAAGTTAACTTCATACAAAATTGCATTACGGTTTGGAGGGAGCAGGGGTTTTGTAAGCTTGTTCCCACTGTCACAGTATATGTGATACTTCAAAACTGATTGCTAAGTGTATCATTAAACATCATGCACATTGTACCCTGAGAGGGCATGAATACATACTTAAGTTCCACAATATATAATCTACTGAGCAGCAACTGTTAAACCAATTTGAAACAGTATATGTTAAAAAAAAACTCCTTTTATTTTCCATTCCTAAGGAAAAAAGGCGTCTCTGGTCCTGCGTATGTATTTCGTGATCTTCCATCCCTGTTTCCACCATTGATGCAATTTTACTTCAATAAGTTTTTAACCCATTGGCTAGAGGAGGTGAAATATTCCCACTTCTTGCGAGATTCCAGACGAATTAGGTAAAGAAAAGAACAGGTGATAGACTCAGCTTTTGTTGCATGTGGGAGAATGTACCTCAGAAAGGGGGACCTTCTGCCAGTGTTATTCCCTGATAATTACTTCTCATTTACTGACTGTTAGATGATCAAATTCTGCTCTTGTACCAGTGTAGATACAGGATTGTGCTGTAAAAACCCAGTTGACTTCAGTCATCCATTTAAAATATATGTCGCAGAGAAAATATTTAGACCTTTTACATGACAATGTAATATATACGATTTTATTTTTCAGAAGAGCAGGCTGCTGCCAAGGATGCTTCCCAGGAGGAGTCTGAGTCAATTCCAGAGTACACTGCTGAAGAGGAGCGAGAGGACAACAGGTTATGGAGAACAGTGGTTATTGGAGAGCAAGAACAGAGAATTGATATGAAAGTCATCGAACCTTACAAAAAGGTCATTTCACATGGAGGTAGGAAAACCCTAAATGCGTTTTTTTAGATTTGCATATAAAAAGACATGCTTTATTGCCCATGATTTATTCCTATTTCTGTTCAGTTATCGTGCTAGCAAAGGCAGAGCTTATGCTTCAGCCACGGCTGAAATCAAACCAGCTTTCAGTTCAGTGTGGCAGTGACTAATGAGTATTTTTAAATGCAAAGCAATTTCGGAAGCAACAAATAAACTGACATACATGTGTCAGTAATGACCTGGTCAACGTAGGCAAGAACGGTCTTAGACTAAGGCAAAATATTTCAGTAACTTTATCCTGTGGATTTAGGTAAAAGCTTTTGCATGAGCAAGTATAGTGCACTGTGATTTGCTGAGTGATGTACGTGGATGCACAGATACAAACAAGTAAAGTGGCAAAAGAAAAAAGCAGTTTTCCCTAGGGTTTCTATTTGTCTGGCTAAGGTCCTTAGGTTATTGTTCTGCCATGTATGGTTTACAGCAGATAGCGTTTCACCAGCAGTTGTTTTGTGGTTGTTTTCACATAATTTGTTAATGATTATCAAATAGTATATCAAAGAAAACATTTAAAGTAGGAAAATGACCTCATGTGCTTGCTATATTGTTTCCTTTGCTCATCTGCTTCCTAACCTTCTCCATAAAATTTGCAGTTCTGATGACACTAGCACACTTCTGTATAAATGGGTAAATATTGCTATAGGTATTGAAGGAGCAGAATGAAACAAAGCTTTCTAAGTGTCTTTTCCTTAGTGTCTTAGTTTTAGGTTATTTTTGGATGATATATGCTTGGGGGACACTGTTTGCCAGCTACTAAGTACATTATTAAATAAAGATGAGTTGTTTTGTTCCTGCAAAAACTGAGGCAGGTAACTTAGCCTCTCAGAGGTGTAATTTGTGAGTTTATCTGAGGATGCTCCTGTCACGGTGTTGCAGATCTGTAACATCATTTAAGTTTAAAATGTTTTACCCGATATATTTTCAGTGTTGAATCTCTATCTGGTAAGTGACATAAATTATGCTTAATTATATCACCTGAGGCCGTGGTCCTCAAGTTTGCAGTAAAAGCAGCTAAATGCTCGCCTACAGATGTTCACAGTGGCCAGTGTGCAGAAGGTTTAGTCAGAATTAATAAAGATGTTTAAACCTCCAAGCATTTTCTCACTATAACATCACCATCAAAGATTTATGAATGTGATGACACCTCAGACACAGTTTAGCAAATAGACACAGATGGCATAATTTAGGAAACAAACATAAAATATTTTGAGGGCTTGCTAATGGTGTTTATTTATATGTTTTTTGTATGCTGTAAACTAATCTAGGTATGTTTGTGGTGAAAACTGTCACATACTGTTCCTACTAGATGCTGATATATACATTTATACCAGCTTTTCTAAAAAATAAATACCAGTCCATTTTAGTGAGTGGAGAAGTAGCTCTTCATTGAGCATCACTTGACTGCAGAACAAGGGCTAATTCCAGTGGCAGACACCTCTGACGGCATCAATGCCGTACGTAATAATGCACAGTTGCTGATGGGAGTCTAGGCCATTCAGCTCCACTCTGTGTGAAATAATTAGGATTCAATTTCTACATGTCTGACATCTTGTTTTGTTAGGCCATGTAAATGTAAAATAGGGAACGTTGTGCTTCCTTTACTTTTGAATGGGCACTTGTCAGTGACTTAGCCATTGTGAAGGAAGTGGTGAGAGATGTGATGGTAAGCTTCAGACAGCCACTGGCCAGATTGGAAATGTTGCCTGAAATCTAAGCAAATGAAGGACTGGAACAAATTTTGTGTTTCTAGAGTGGAAGACCAAATATGGGGAAACAAAATAATTTTGAGGCATGGGTCATGGGAGAACTTTGGACAGCTCTAACAGTTTCTAAACTATGGCAGCTAGGCCTAATCCGAATTTTTTACTGAAAGAGTTGTCAGGGCCTGGAACAGGCTGCCCAGGGAGGTGGTTGAGTCACCTTCCCTGAATGTGTTCAAAAAAAGGGTAGATGAGGTACTTAGGGATATGGTTTAGCATAGGATGGGAATGGTTGGACTTAATGATCTTAAAGGTCTTTTCCAACCTTGTGATTCTGTGATTCTGTATGGTGTTTCCTTTCACAATACTGTAGTATATTTGGAGTGCTTTAGAAGGCCAGGAACCTTTCCTTTAACCTCAAGATTAAGAACAGGTTCTGGCTAAAATTAGTTAATTAGAAGTCAGGTCAAGCATCTCTTGAGTCAGTGATCTACTGAACATTCCTCCCTGCTAAGTGAGAGATAACACCACATGCAGGATCTGGACGGCAGCCACAAAATAGGAAAGGGAAGAGTGGGTTTGGCAGTCTAGGTGTGAGATTGCCTTCTACATACGGAGAAATTTCTTAGAGCTCTGTCTGTTCTTCTCTGATGTCTCTCAGCATAGGCTGACTGAGAATTCCTGCAAATGGCTTTTACTGGCTTCTGGTGATTAATTAAAAAGCGCTTCTCCCTTGGGTGAACATTCCTTATCAACAAGCATGTGTACGAAAGAAGTTGCTTAGATTTATCTGTGGGTTTTTCTTCTGAATGCTGTTAGGTGGCATCTGCACATAATTATTTTGCTTTCTGTGGACTGCAACCCGTGCTGTGTAATTTAGTGGACACACCTGCCACAACGTGCCCATGCTGCCAAACTCCCCAGTCAGCTGGATAGATTGCTTTATGGCACCGTGATATAAACTGTCCAAAAGTCTTTTAAGGCAGTGCTAGGTTAATGGTTGGACAAGATCCTAAAGGTCTTTTCCAAAAGAAATGATACTATGTTGCTGTAATTTTTAAATTGGAAGAAGAGAAGGAAGGAAGGAAGGAAGGCTTCTCCCTGTTTGTGAAGCTGAGGGGACAAAATACTGCTTTATTCCATAGTGATTTAGCTGAGGGCTGAGCAAGGATGGGACTGGTGAATTGGGTAGTGTAGCAGAACAATAGCGTGACAGTTTTGAGGGTTTACAATTGCCATTAGGCAGTGGTGCAGCCCAGAGAGTGCCAGTAGAGGACAACTGGAGTGTCCAAGGTGAAAAAACAAGGTTCAATACAAAATTTGTGACAAAGGATTTAACTAATCCCCAGGAATTTTTGAGGTATAGTGGGGCACAGTCATAACTGTAATATCCTGAGGCCACTGGAGCTGCACAAGCCAACTACGACTGGAGACTCTGTGAAACATTATTCAAAAGATGCAGGATAACAAATGTAGGGTGTTCTCTTTAGCCCCTTATTCTTCAGGGTAAGGTGAGCATCCAGCACATGATTGCTGCAGAGATGCAGTGAACCAAGAGTTCCAGTAAGAACGTATTACTTACGGGGGGGTTTTTGCTGGTCTGTATAGAAAGTGTACTAATAGTTGTGCTATGTGTGGTTTTCAGGAATTAACATAACTGACTATCCTACTTCCTTATCACTTGATGATAGTTTGTAAATTTTTGGCCTTCCTCAGCAGTAGACATAATAGCTCTATCACAGGACTTTGAGACTTCTTAAATTTATCTTGTTAAGAGCCTTTAATAAAGATAAAAATGCCTTTTTGTTTTTTCCACAGGATACTATGGTGATGGCCTGAATGCTATCATTGTATTTGCAGCATGCTTCTTGCCAGACAGCAGTCGAACTGATTACAACTATGTCATGGAAAATCTTTTCCTGTGAGTGATATGTGAGCCATGTGACAGAGTCTTTTGAGGTAGTACGTATAATTATGTAGCGAGAGATAGCCTGTCTTTAATTAAGAGGTAATTTGGTCATTGGAAGGGGACTGATCTGAATAACAAGGAAAAAAAGCAGTTTTAGATAAACTACTCAGTGGAGTATTATTTTGGTGTTCTTCACCTACTCACCCTCCCAAATTAAGGTGTATTTTTCAGGACCAGATCTGACAGTAGTATCTCCTCAAATGCTGAGGAATGCAGTGTCTTCAGCTTCGTGGGTCTACAATGCTTTCACCGTTTCACTAGTGATTTCCAACCCTTGCTGAGAACATCAGCAGTGAAAAACAGAATGGATTTCACTGTTCATTGCTTAATATGCATTATCGTGATGTATTATTGTATATCATAATTTTAGTATATGCTGTGGCTGTGTTTAGGAGTCGCAGGACCATATTGTGACCCTTGTTTTAAAAATACAGGATAAATGACAGTTGAGGACACAAACAGCTCTAAGTGTTTTTTCCCTGACTCCAGCTGCTTCCGATTCAGTTGTAAGTGGCAGGGGCCAGTTGGGCAGTATACAAATTTGGCTACATGAACCCAAATTTATCACAGGAAGATAACTCCTAATAGCAACTTAGTTTGGCAGCCAAAAATTGTGAAGGCAGCACTCCCCTGAAGTGCCTCCAGCTACTTCCACTTACAGCTGATAAAAAATAAATCATTCTGGCATTTTCTATGCTAAAACCCACTAAGTAATTTCTAAACCCTGTCCATCACCATTTGCAGCTTACAAGGCACCTCAAGAGCACAGACCCAATCCCCTTAAAAGTCCAGTTCTTGAAGATGCGTGTGGTGACAGCAGATGCCTTCAACCTTGTATCTACATGTGAGAAATGAGACTGAGAGCTTTAGTTCCAGGTCAGACCAGCTGCTAGGATTTGTCTGGTAGAGCCTCTAGGACCCACATTTCATCTACGGGGATTTAGAGGAGATGAATTTTTACAGTTGTTTTAATTTGATAATGAGGGAACAGAGCTGAGAGTAACCAGGACTCATTAAATAGTTGGGTTTTGGCTTAACCCAAGAGACTTGTTCATAGATAGAGCTGTTGGTAAATGGACTTGTTCAGAGGGATCTGAACAGACTGGACTGATGGGCTGAGACCAATGGGATGAAGTTTAACAAGGCCAAGTGTAGAGTGCTGCACGTGGGACATAATAACCCCATGCAGCGCTACAGGCTTGGGGGAGACTGGCTGGGGAGCTGTCAGGCAGAGAAGGACCTGGGGGTGTTGGTTGACTGCAGACTGAATATGAGTCAGCAGTGTGCCCAGGCAGCCAAGAAGGCCAATGGCATCTTGGCTTGTATCAAAAACAGTGTGGCCAGTAGGTGTAGGGAGGTGATTGTGCCCCTGTACTCAGCATTGGTGAGGCCACACCTCGAGTACTGTGTCCAGTTCTGGGCTCCTCACCACAAGAAGGACATGGAGGTCCTGGAGCGCGTCCAGAGAAGGGCAACCAGGCTGGTGAAGGGGCTGGAGGGCAAATCCTGTGAGGAGCGGCTGAGGGAGCTGGGGCTGTTTAGCCTAGAGAAGAGGAGGTTGAGGGGAGACCTTATCACCGCCTACAACTACCTGAAGGGAGGTTATATGGTCTTTTCAGCCAGGTGACAGGAGATAGGACAAGGGGGAATGGCATGAAGCTGTGCCAGGGCAGGTTTAGGTTGGATGTTAGGAAAAAATTTTTTACTGAAAGAGTTGTGAGGGCCTGGAACAGGCTGCCCAGGGAGGGGGTTGAGTCACCTTCCCTGGATGTGTTCAAAAAGAGGGTAGATGAGGTACTTAGGGATATGGTTTAGTTTAGGATGTGAATGGTTGGACTTGATGATCTTAAAAGTCTTTTCCAACCTTGTTATTCTGTGATTCTGTGATTCTGTGACTTTGCAGAAAAGTCTCTCATCACTTGAGGATATTTCCAAAGTCAATTTTATAACTCACTTTTTTTTTCGTAAAAGAGAGAGTTCAGTTTGGCTGTGAATCTTCAGCTTATTTTGAGGCTTATGGACTGTTGATTCTCTGTTAGACAACAGAAAAGGGTAAGTCAGATCACCCCCTTTTTTTTTTCCACTTGTAGGCCTATTAATTGCATAGAGAGAGGAGAAATGCAACAGTACAACATCTTTAAATATATCAGCTATTGAATATTTGTCAATTCTTTACTATTGACTTATGTAGGGGTCTGGAGAGACTAGTAAATCACTAAATCTCTCCTCACTTTTTATACAGAATGCTCATGATAGATGATTGTGCATTTGCAGTATATAAGACACCTCTAGTTTCTGATTAACTGTCCTCAGTTGTTTCTGAGTTTTGCCATTACTGTCCCTTCACATTTCCAATTACCTTGCTCCTATTTATTACCTTGACTACCCCGTAAAACTGTCTTTGAAGAGTTGGGTTTGCACCGAAACTCTTGAGACAGCGTCTCCTAAAGCATTTCTCCTAGAACCACACAGAAAATTCTGCTGTTTAATTTGTGGCTGCATGATACAGTCTAGAGAAGAAAAGGGTTTTTAAAAGAATCACAGCTTGAAAAAGTACACGTTGAAAGACAAAGCCAGCCCTTTGATTTCAGAGCAAGTGACTTGTTCTAGTCAGTGAGAAAAATTACGTCCATCTTTGCAAATACTAAAGAAATGATCACTATATATCTATAATGAAAAGACTTGTAGTGTTTTGAGAAACACCCTTCTCTAGGTTTCAGTGTCTAAATGCCTTTAAAACACTAGATGTTGTGCCCGATGTGAAGTACTGGTTTCATAACCTGTTCAATAGTTAGTAGATTCAATTAAATTAAGGGATTTGGGGTGGGGTTTTTTGTTTGCATCAAAATGCCCATCCAGTCCCTCACTTTGATATTTCACTGTTAGGCTGTATGTGCCTTTACAAATGTCAGGCAAAAGCAGGGAATGCGTAGCTGCAGGGTGAGAAAGAGAGCGGTGACAAGCATTGAGTGAGTGGTGATTTAGGAGGGATTTATCAAATGCACGAAACTGATCGTTTAATGGCTGCCTACTTTATGCCCAGGTAAAATATCACTCTTTGGTGAGAACTAGATTTCCTACTATTCTTTTAAAGAAACAGCATGTTAAGGAATTTAAGGATCAGATTAGATCTCCAGTCATTCCCATGCACCTGTGAAACAGACCATTATGTTCAGAGATAGAGCTGCCTTTTGTAGCAAGCACTCAGGCATTCAGGTTTTTCAGGCGTGACTCATGATTTTCGGGTAGTTTTTACATAGCCGTGCCCTGGGGTTGAATAGCAGAGAGAGCAATTTGACCCTGCCTGTGAGGAAAAACTCCCAAGTGAGGTAGGGACTGCAGAACGGAGCATCTGCATATATGGTGCTGGACAGGAATTTAAAGCTCCCCTTTCATTTGTCTGAGTACTGTGCTCTTCTAGGTAGGGTGAGTATGCACCCCAGAGCATTGTTCTGTCTGAAAACACCCAGCTGAGGAATTTAATGGGTGTTTGGAGTGTTTCTCTCACAAAATGAAGTGATGCCATGGGGTGCTGTGTCCTGTGAGAAGGCAGGTTGATGGAAAAGTTTTATTATCCTTGACATTCCAGGTTTGTAGTTGGCAGCAGTAATGTGAGGATCAAAAGAGTTACAGACAAGCATCTTCGCACAATGCAATGGTTTTGCATTGAACAAACATGGCAATTAATAGCAAGTTTCTCAACAGTTAATTTCAGAACTTCATGGTACCTCACACGGTCTTGCCATGCTCTCCCTTGCAGGATCTCATGATTAAATACCCTTTTAAGAAAAAGCAGAGTCACCTGTGAATGAAAAACTCATTATGAAACTATTTTTGTTAGGAAACCATGTATTTCTGAAGATGCAGCAAAAATTTTGGTTTTTCTAGTTAACACATCTTCAGGCATGGTTTGTTCTGCTTTAAAAGAAAAGAAAACACTGTCTTGTCATAAATTGTTTAGTCTACCTGGATTTATTCGTAGTAGACTGATTTAGCTTGGGCTTAGGTGCCTAATGTGATGTCCTCTCTTCTGTACTTTTATCAGCTATGTGATCAGTACCTTAGAGCTGATGGTAGCTGAAGACTATATGATTGTATACTTGAATGGAGCAACACCAAGAAGGAGGATGCCTGGACTGGGCTGGATGAAAAAATGTTACCAGATGATTGATCGAAGGTGAGTAATATTTTGCTTTCTGAACCACCAGCATTATTTTAAACACCCTCCATTTCTGTTACTCCCCTGTACGACAGTGCCCACTGTATATGGTCTTTCTGTATGTTTTGTGGGTTTTTTGGTTTTTCAAGAAGCCGTTTCTTTTTTATTTAGATTACGGAAGAATCTGAAGTCATTTATTATTGTTCATCCATCATGGTTTATCAGGACAATCCTGGCTGTGACACGACCTTTCATAAGGTATGTGGTGAGTACCAGTGATATTTCTATGCCCCTGAGGATACAGAAGCAGCACCCTAAATCATCAAATGTGGCTGTTAATCTTGCCCTGAAGAGTGCTCATTTTATGATTCATGTTGGGATTTTGACAGTTGGAAGTGGGAAAAACCCCATGATTTACATGAGTACCTAGTGGACGGCATCACAGGCGTGAGAGTCCTAAGAAGGTATGCAGAACTGGTGTCCTGGTTCCGACCAGGGCAGAATTACCTCCCCAGGCAGGCAGCACAGGGGAGCCGAGCTGCCCCGGGCTGTTTCCACACCCCGTGACATCACACCCCCGCAAAATGGGCCGGTCGGGGAGGGGCCGGTGCGCGCTGCCTCGGGGCAGTCCGAGGGCTGTCGAGCATCGCGTCAGAGCGGTGCTCTGTGTTACCACCTCCTCGGGTCGGGGAAGCGCTCTCTGTTACCAGCGTGTGCGCGTTCTGCCCCGGGCTCTGTCGCGGTTCCCCTCTCAGTAACCTCCAGCATCCCAACCTGTGGGGCTTTGGCTGTTTCTCCTCCTAGGGAAGGGGTGAGCGAGCACCCGTGGTGCTCAGCCGCTGCCTGGGGCTGAACCACGGCATCTGGGAATGTGGTCCCTTAAAACTGTCTGTGTTCCAAGCCCAGCCAAAAGGCATGGAGAAAAGGAGAGTGCATGTAATATTAATCACCTCGTTAAAAAATAAATTCCTGGCTACAGGACAAGATTAAGCTGCAATTCTGGGTTTAAAAAAAAGTTGTTTGTGTTCATGCAAGAGGACTGCCAGGACCCCGAGCTGTTTGAATGCATAGGAGTTCTGAATCCAAAAAAGGTTTAATGCCACCAGAAATAATGCTTTGATTAATAAAAAAAAAAGAAAAGAAAAAAAGTTACAGACCCTGAAGACCTCACCAGTTGTTGAAGAAGATGGGCAAGCGTGCAGCTAAAATCTCAGTATCTGGGACAGCAGACTGACAGATGTGAGAGAGTTGCTTCAAGAAGCATTGCTTACAGAAGCCACACAGTGAATAACATACTTCACAAAAGGCCTCAGGGAGGTATGCCCAAGGGCTACAGATGAGGACATCTGAGGTGTCTGTCACAGGGTGCTCTGTCCTGACAGGGTGACACTGGGGTGGGGAAGGACATGAGTTGTCTCATCGCTGCCAGAATGTGACAGGCAGTGTCACAATGCAGCTGCTTCTTTCAAATGTGGTGTCTTAACTCTCACTGTCTACTTGGTATTAAAAAATACCAGAGTAACAGGGGAACAATGCTTGGAATTGTCAACAGTAATGACAGGGGTTCACTGAGTTGCATTTGGTGTCTGGGATATTTCTGTTGTCAATCCTGTGTACTCCCAGAGGAAAGGTAGGTGGTAAAGTTTTAAAAAAATCAAATACGCCACGTCTGTTTCAAGTAATGTGTTTGGAACGGCCATATTGAGCTTGGTGACTAGAGGTTCTGCGTTGCCAAACAGGAGAAAAGGCTCATAAACCTTTTAACCTCGATAAATAGTTTGGCTGAGCAAGTTGGCAGTACAAAACCACACACAACGGACGACGAATTAAAGCTCTACATTTCAGCTGAGTAGATGGAGTCTGTGTGCAAGAAAAAAGTGGAGTGCAAATAGGAGCTAAAAAAAAAGGTGGGCAGGACCCACAGACAGTGTGACCTTTGTGGAAGATGACGTAAGATATTTGAATGCTCACCAAGGACAGAAGAGCACTATGAGAAAGATGAAAAAGCTGAGTAAATAATTCCAGTGGACACGAAAGGAGCAAGTCAATGCACTAACAAGCAATGTAAGGTGGTAGAAACTTGACTAGGCCGAAAGCTGATGGTTGTAGCTTAGTTTGCTGGCCCCAGAGCTGTTCACCAAACCACTAACATGCACGGTGGGAATTTTAGAGTAAGAAATTAAGGCAAACGGAGATTTCAGTGACATAGCTAACATGATTTGAGATGAGCAACGTAATTCTATTTCAGCTGAGATGTGGGACAAAAACAGTAGGAATCCAGGAAGTGAAAGGCAACAGAGTGGCAAGGGATAATAGTCAGGACACTGAGATTGTGCTACAGTCAATTCTACCTCAAAAACTGTCATGGACATTCAGTGGAGACTGGGACTCGAGTGACAAACTCTACAGTTGTCTGAATACACAGTGTAAAAGAGATAGTAGTTACAAAGACAGAGTTTAGATACTCATTATGGACCAGATATTCACACTAGAGATCATCTTAGCTGTTTTATTAGAAACCTAACACATGTTTCTGTGAAAGATATGTGGCATTTGATGGAAATATTTAAATAATAGGAAGTTTATCCCTATGGTAGCATACCTCCCCTGGAATCTGAAAGAAACAAGGGCTTCTTTTTTCAGTCGTGTTTGGGAAGCCTGTACACAGGCTTTCTCATAAGCTGGTACATATGAAACGATTCAGGTTAAATGTTATTTTTTAAGTATGTTTTCTGAACAGTTTAGCCTCTATCCAAGTGATCATTTCTCAAACACAACAAATGACCATATAGCAAAGATGAAATAAAAAAGGGAAGTATTTCCTCACAAGAAGGCCCTGCAGTAAGAATAGACACGTACATGCACCATCAGATCAGTGCTTATCTAAACAAATGAGGAAGTTCACGTTTATGATGTTTGACTGAGAATCAGTGTCAAATAAAAATGCTAATTCATCATGATCACTTGATGTTAATTCATCATGACCATGTAAAGTGAACGCTTCCCATGTCTTTTTACATGTAGGTATGCTGTAGGGGATTTGATTCGTCTCAGAATTTTAACACCTCCCCTTTGAACTGTAAAACTAATCACATTGCCTAGTATGTAGGCATTTCAATTTATAATATTGCCATAAATACTGTGATTTGACCTCAGCAAGAATCAGCAAAAACTCTATACCTGATTTCAGCCTCACTAGAACTTGGGTATGCCTTTGTTCAGCTGACCTCTGTAACTGAGATACGAATAACAAAATGCTCAGTTATTTACTACATTAAGTACTTGCCTTGCCTTTTTTTTTTTTAATGTATCATGAAAGAATCCTGTGGGAAAGTCAATAACATGATATTTCTGTTTCAGCTCTAAGTTCAGCAGTAAGATACAGTATGTCAACACCTTGGCGGAGCTTCGTGAGATGATTCCAATGGAATATGTGGACATACCAGAGAGTATTGTCAAGTAAGTCATGTACTGTAACCATGTACTTGTTACAGGGGAAGCTGTTTTCACAAACTAGTAATACTTGTGCTTCAGACTCTGTAAGGAAGACAGAAAGCCCCTTCCTGGATATTTTTATAAATGCATTCTTCCACAAAAATTCCACTGTTAAATTCAGAAGCAGGAAAACACTGTACAATGGAAACACTAACCACTATAAATATTTGCTCCTAGTGGAACCAATGTTTATTGGAGGAGATAGGGTTTGTACTGGACCAAATGATAGCGGTGGTAAAATGAAGAAAAACTTTCAGGCTTCATCAACCCTATGATTATATAATCCAAATTGGAACAGACTGTTAACTGACTAATCAGAACCCAGAAAGAAAACACACAAAAAAGCTGAACCCTTCCACAAGTATCACCTCTGCTATATTTTCCCATAAGTTTTCTGACTATTTGAGTAAAAGTGGTTTTAAGTTTTAGTTGTATGGAGCTTTGAACTGAAAAAATACTCATAGATAGCATGTTCAGTAGAAGCCCCTAAAAGTCTGTAGGTTTACTGTTCCTTATCTTGTTCATTTTTACGGTTTAATCCAGAACCACTCAAAGTGTCATAGTTCTTGCCTCTTATGTGTGAAGGTTTTTTAAATGCAGGTATTGCTAAAGGAAAGATATCTCTGTATATGTTTGTATCTCTATAAATAGACATATATGATAAAATATGTTAACATATAGATATATATGTTAAAAAGATGTAGGAAGGTGATTTGAATTGCTCACCTCAACTAGCTTTTTTTATAGACCCAAAACCAACAGACTGAAATGGTATACCAAGACTGAAAACCTTGGAAATCATTCATGGTTTTCATGTGGGTCATTGTTTAAAAGATAAGCTGTTCAGGAATCCTTAAAAAAATTATTAATTTAATATTTTTTCTATTATGTATATTATATATATATTGCATGATATATAACCATTTGAGAAAATATGCATTTTTATCAAATGCCCTAGGTTTTGAACAGGCAAACATTCTGTTACAGAAAATATTTTGATGAGTAAATACATGAGTAAGATCTGTCTTTTCCTTATGGTTTATCAGGGACTAGGTATGAGGAGCACTTCTTTTGGAGATGTAAAGCTCTTCAACCCAGGCAGGAGCTGTCACTCTGACCTCACAGTAGTTGTGAAAGCAGCGTAATTTCCATCACCAGGTTGCTCCGATACTTGGGGTGTAATTCCGGGAAGCAAGTGGGAAGCTCAGTTCTTGCAGTGGTGCTTGTAAAAATAGTAAATTACAGTTGTGAAATCAGGGATCATAGAGGCTTTCACTCAAATTTTTTTGTTGCTGTAACTTCCTTAGAGGAAAAGTGATGCAAGAGTGTGGAGCACAGCGGTTGCTGGTCCCCTGAAAAGAGACATCCTGGACATCTCATCATCCCTAAAATTTTTTCATCTTGCCTTCATCCCTTCCTCTTCCTTCCCTCCCTCTGTTGATTCCTGTGAGCATTTTCATATCTTATAGTTGATGCAGACCATAACCTGGTGCGGCAGTGTGTTTCTCTCTCTGCTTCCGTGCTGTTTTACGGTTATGCTGTCTGTAGCAGTACACACATTTGTGCTACAGACATCTTTTCTTCTCTGTGGACTGAAAAATGAAGTGATCCCAACAGCAGTACCACAGAAACGTTAGGACTTAGAGCTCAAGCCATTTTAGAGTTCTGCCTACTTTGCATGATCAGCTGGCAAATGAGAGATCATGATTTTGCTAAAGAAAAAAGAAATGTAAAGGTGACAAGTGTGCCCGTTGGTGGCAAGCATTTTGAAGATGTGATACGAAAATGGAGTGGGTATGTGAATTCAGGGCACCCTCCCATGACATGAGGAGGAGAGCAGGGTGCAGCTGACTGCTCCCTTTCTCCTGCAAATTGAGAAAATTCCTGTAGTGAAATGAAATTAAATTAAATACAGCTTTCAGCTTCATAATTGCTCCACTGGCAAGAACAATCCTACAGCCATGAGGAATCCAACCTGCAGAAAGCACATCGGGTTATGACAGGATTTGGGTGGTGAGGTTGCTTGGTAGTTTTTACTGCAGTGGGATACAATGTGTCTGTTGTATGGTATGAACTTGTATGTCTTTTCTTTTCCTTCACCCACTCTTATCTTGTAAGGTATGATGAAGAGAAGTGTATTAAGAGAAGAATGAGGTAAAACTTGCTTTCTAGCCCATGCTGCTGCTCATAACAGAGTGAATCTGTGCGACAGCCTCTCACCCGCAGGTGACCTCAACAGCTGAATGAGAGAGGACTTGCAGTGATGTGGAATCTTTACTTTTCCCCTTCAAGCTGTTGAGATCAGCCTCCCTTGCAAAATAAAACTTACTCAACTGTAAACGCCCTTGACTTGGCCCAGGCTGCAGCTAGGTTAATACTATCTGACAGAGCAACTGAATGCTTTCAGCTCTGCCCGCCGGGCATGCCTCAGATCCCTGCCGCTTTTATGTTCCTGCCTCCAAATGAGCTAAATAAGGAGTTATAAATTAAAGGTGGGTTGAGCACAGGATAAATGGTATCATTCTGAACTCCAGAGCTTTAGGGTCAGTGCATAATACTAGGTGCATATTTTAGATGCATGCACTATGTTCTGCTATTGCTCTGCTGCTCTCTTATGCTCTGCTTGCTTCTTTGTTTCTTTATATCAATAATTTTTACTCACGCAGACTGGATGAGGAGCTGAGGGAAACTTCAGAAGCAGCTAAGTAAGATAGCTTTCAGCTGGATGCTGGCATTGTATTTACTTGTTTCACAGGAATAGATTGAATGCAGAAGTGCATTATGTGTTTGGTACAGCGATCAGCTCGTAGTTTCGTTGACTGTGTAAGTTGCCGCATTTGTGAATTGACTTCCCCTCTCACTATAAGCCGCCCGCTTTTGTACCCTTTGGTCTCAGTAAGGAATAATCATACCCTTACTTAATAAATCAGCCACAGCTGATGATCAGATACTTGAAACCTGTAACTCTGTGCCTTGGCTGTAACGTACTGAGGCAGTATGGTGTAAAGTGCCGTAGGTATCCTTAACTGGAAAGGCACAATCTTTGACTCCCTCAGCAGAGTTTAGAAAGTATGCTGTGCAATTGTCATCTTACCACTGCTTCTTTGTTGTATTATTTTCTAAAATTTCTTCTTCTGCAGTACACTTTTCCCTCC
The DNA here is from genome assembly GCA_020800305.1 of Porphyrio hochstetteri. NCBI lineage: Eukaryota > Metazoa > Chordata > Aves > Gruiformes > Rallidae > Porphyrio > Porphyrio hochstetteri. The sequence goes on along the minus strand of CM036938.1, from coordinate 42,453,942 downwards.
ATTTCTCCTGAGGCTAGCTTTCAAAACGACCACAGAGAAATGCCTAAAGTGCTGACCACTGCTTTTTTGATTCTAGTGCTTGGACTGCCTCAGAAACAGTAAATTCACATAAGTAGTTATCTGATGCCACCTGAATATTGTGTTGAACAAAAGACAAGAGGCCCACCCAACCTTGAAATGCAACTTCTATCCCTTCTATTCAGACATTTCAAATGCATTGTAGGATATGATGATGAAAACTGTGCAAGAAAGCTGCTTTCTTGTTTTTCCTTTCATTTAGAAGACTGCAGGCTGTAGCTTGGCAAGTGAAAGGGGAACTAAATATTCATATGAGGCATGACTAATTATTGTTATTGTTGGATGTATGAAGCCACTGTAGTGCATTTTCCTTCCCTAATTTAAATAAATAGCTAAAAAATGTATTACTTGAACTAATTTGTGTTGCAAGCACTAAGCTTGTGACATTCCTATCAATAACATCTGTGTGTTTGTGCCGTCAAAGATACTCACTACAGTTCGTTATTACATCCCCCAAATTTGATGTCATATTTAAAAAGAGAAAGAAATACACAGAGGAGAAATGTTTACTACTACCTCTTTTTTCCTTGTACCCAGAACTAGCTGCCTCTCAAATGATCCAGAAATTACTTCAGTGGAGCAGGAGTAAGAATTTATGCCTAATATTGTCATTACATTTTAACATTATTTTGCATCCGCGCCGCTAGGAACTGAGGCTGGGTGGACTCCATAAAGGTTTCTGGAGATGTAAATGCTTTTATAGCTATTTTCAGGAACTCGATTTGACATACGCAAGCAGAAAAAGCACTGAAGTTAGGATTTACTATATTTGCATTGCAGATGTGTTTAAAGTGCCCTTGACCGTTCCCCAAGCAGAGATGGAATTCTTAGCCTGAGGATATTCAGGTTAAGTTATGTGTAAAAGAGATAGAAACAGTGCAACATGATCAGAGTGAAGATGGTCCCATGCATTATCCTCCAGTAAAACTAAAGTGGTAAAGTTCCCATGCTCGCTCAGAGTTCAGAAAGTCTTACATTTTACTTAGATCTCTGGGTCATGCACTTGATGTCTTCTTCACTTTGTTTTTTTGTGCTTCTCAGCTTCTTTCATTATTATTTCCCTGATTAAATCCCCAGTATCTTTATGACTTTTCCTTTCAAAGATGTGCTGGTTCCCTTGGAAATGGGAATGCATCAGTCCTCTGGCGTGCTGGTCCTCAGTCTGATATCATCACTAAAGCATGCAAATGGAGAACCCTGCACTGTTCCTACTGTGCATCAGTGAGGGTGTTGGTAGGATAGCATGCCAGGAGGACCAGCCATTGCAGCAGCATGTGTATTCCTGGCCAGTGTGTACAGTGGAGGAGTTACTGGGGACTTTGCTATGCCTTACCCATCTGACTGGCAGGTAGAAACACGCTGGTGTCTCACACTGGAATATTGTTCAGAAAACAGCATACAGTAAACCCGACTCCTCCATCAGCTGTGAGAGTGTCACACCTGACACCTCGGTTAGAACCATAAGCAAAATTCACGATTCCTGGAGAAGTTGATGTAAAATTTCTGAGCACCTTATTTTTTTTTTTCCTCAGACACTGTTTATTCCATAGTGAGTCAGTGTGAGAACTGTTTGGTTTTTTTAAAGTCTGAGAATAGAAAATATATAACACGTTTAAGACTTGTTTCCAGTTTTGCTTTTTTTTTGTGGCTTGAACAATTTTCCTGTTTTTCTCAGAAGAGAAGTTGGGCAGCAAAAAAAACAATACGAGAAGACAATTTATTTAACTTAAATAAATATAGTTGAGGTCAAATTAATGCTGAGTCCTGCTGTTTCTTTTCTCTGCATCAATATGAACATGTCCTAAGAAATAGCAGTAATTTTCCTCTGGTCATATCACTCACTTCTGGTGTGATTTCTTCAGGATACACTTGTGCCTCCACAATGATAGCAGCAGTTTTACACAGACTTTTCCTTTGTACACTTTCTGCTGAAACCTCTCTGGAGTCTGTCCAGCCCTTTGTCTGGTTCTGTTTCTGGTTCTGCTCTCTTGTGTTCCATTTTGTTCAGCTTCTTGCACTTCTTCACGACTTTAAAAAAACCCTCAACATTCATCATGAAATAATTCACAGTGAGAGAGCCCTGTGTAGTCTGTAATGGTTCATAAATACTGAGGGTGCTTTAAATAGGTATGTATTTGGTGAGGAAACGGGCATTTTGATGCAATATTTATGGTGCATCTTTATCTAAAGAACGCTTCTGAAGTATTTGATGACATGTGCTTTGCACTACTTGGCAAAGCAGTACCCTTAGAAACATTTTTAGGGGCACCCATATCTTGTCACGCTGGTGGCATTCCACCAGGGTGTCTTGCCAAATCTGGTGCCTACTTCATATTGGAATTGCTGGGAGTGTGGTTATTAATTTCAGTAAAACAGGAATGGATATCATGAAGGTGTGTATTTTCAATAGATAGTAGATGAGATGTGTGTAAATTATTTTACATCAATGCATTTAAATAAATGAGAGATGGGGATGCTCTACACCTTATTGGGGATGACTAGCCACGTGTTTCATAGCACTGATTTCTTTGTTTTTCTTGTTATTTTGTGTTTCTGTTTTCTCTTTTATATATAGCATTGACATGACCCTGAAATAAAAAAGCATCGTTGCCAGGCATTTGAAGAGGGTCCACTTGGATTTTTACCACCCAGACATCCATGACCATTGTGTGCAAGAGGCAATTTGGGTTAATTTTGTTTGGTTTATGATTTTTCCATGTCATTCAGCAATTCAAGAAGACCGAAAAAGCCAATCCTGTTGCCATGGAAACAGCAGAAATTTGGGCCTGGTTATTTGTGTTGTTTTCAGAAATAGTTTTCATTAGCAAAGCTGTATTATCTAGCCTTGGTTTCTACTTCTGTGTGTGTAGTTTCTGTTTAAATGAATACCATTGTATCAACAGTGTCTCTCATGAACAAGTCAATCAGGATATGAATTTTTGGTTCATTTTCAATCAGGCTATTAGTGTTCATGCATAGCTGAAGAGAACAGTTATTGTTACAATAAATGTTAGCTTGGTTATGTCACAGAGCAGCAGCAACCTTTTTGTTCAAAAATAATTCTAGAAATTATGCAGGACTTCCTTGAATTTCTCTGCTTCTTGCTGCCTGAAAAGTCTTTCCATGTTCACTTAACCCTAATGACTTTTTTTTTTTTTTTAATGTAGTCACAGGAAAGACTGATATACTAAAGAAAATAAATTAGTCATCAGACTTCCCAGAGGACAAATGAGTAACTGGAATGAATTAGGGTTTTTTAATAATTTAGTTTTGTACCTTTATTTTAAGGATAGCTTTTATAGAAGCAGCTACTCCAGTAAATGATTGCCATATATTCTAAAAGCCTTGAAGCGTTAATTTGTTGCTGTTGTTTTCCAAATCTGTTTTTCCAGAACTTTAAAAAAAAATTATGAATCTTCAAATGATATCCTAATTCTAATTGCAAATGGTATGAATATGAAACAAATACTTAGCATTTCCTACTGACAACTAAAGGTTAAATGTCTAAGTCTACAGTTGGGAGTCACATGGATTTTTTAGGAATAGATGTCAAAGTATTATTCAAAGGGTATCTTTTAATAATAATAATTAAAAAGTATATTGAAATATACTTTTAAAATTAAAGCATATATATTTTAATATACTTTTACATTATTATAAAATATATTCTTTCAAAAGTATTACAGTGTGGTTTGTTGTCTGTGTCATAGAACACAGCAGTAAAACATGGGAAAAAAATAGTCCCAACCCTAAATGTTTCTTGTTTGCTGCTGTCCTGTGTACTGGTGCAAAAGACACTGCAGTAAGTCCTCGTGTTCATGGTAAAAGGTATGCAGTGTCCCAGACCGTTCTTTTGCAAGAGAGTTAAAAATAATTGTTGGGTGAATTCTGCTTGTTTGCTTTAGAAAGTCAGAAGTCAAGAATATGACTAATGCTTTCTCTTCCCTAGCAAACACATGCATGCACTTTCCAAACCTGCTGACTCACCTGCCTTTTGGGATGCCCTAAAAGAAGTAAGAGTTATGCACTCTCTGAAATATTATCTTCACATATGCCCTAGAATTACATCTGTGGGTTCTCTGCTTTGTCTGTAAACAAGTCCTTAGATGCCATGAAGGCAATTTGCACCTTCTTTTTATGTGTGCACTAACTCCAGTCCTGTTTCCACTCCCATTACTAATGAAAGAGAAGACAAGCTGAAGTTTTCTTGGAGCTTAAAGTTTAAGCAAAAACCAGGGCAGCATGATCCTTGATTTTTCAGCAGGATCTAAACTGAGAGTGAAAATTACTCTGTCCTTTGTTTAAAAGATTCTATTTCTTTCTTCCCCCTGACTCCCCCTTCCCTGTGGCTTGCACATTTCCATCTCCCTCAGTTTGTACCTTGTGTTGGCAAGGTAGTCTGCAGGCGAGGAAGCAAGCATCCATCACCATGTGCACAGTTGTTCAGCTGCTGTAGTGAGGACTGACAAAATTGTCGGTAAGGCAGGAGCTTGCCAAATGCTGTCTTGACTGCCAGCATCCGACCTGAATATATCTGCACCTCTGCAGTCCTCACTCTGTGCTGACAGGTGGTGGATTCTATCTCTGTCCTACTAGCTAGCCTGCTGCATCACATCTTTCTGTTAGCCCCTGCAGAGAATGGGAGGGCCTAATCCTGCTGATCATTGCTGCTGCTCTATAACCTTGCCCTAAATTAGGTTCTGATAGTTTCCACCTTGAATCTTGGCTTGTGTCTGCCTTATAAAAGTGCTGTCACTTAGTATATTGGGGATAATGTTTTATGTACAGAATAATATTTGTATTAACTTCCAGATAACTAAGCTTCACCTAGATCTAAACTATTAAAAGCATTTAGTAGCATGAAGTCGTATCTTCTGTAGAACTTGTAGTTTAAACCACCTAGAATGAGCCCGATGACTTGTGTTATGCTGCAGGTGAGGGGAGTGTTCACTAAGAGGGAAGCTCACAAAGCAGAGGTCTGGCACAGATCTTTACACACCTTGTGAGACATAAGTGGGATGTAAGAGATCTCTGGTCTTCTTAGTGGTGGTAGACATCAGCTCAGAGCTGAATTTAGTTCTGAAGGCTGTGTGTGAAATTACTGAACAGCGAACCTATACGTGAATTAATATGGTCAGTGTGGGCGGACAACTAGTGGCAACCTGAGATGGAAGGTGTTTAAGCCAAATGTTTTATTAAAAAAAAGAAAGGGGGAGGCTTCAATGTGATGGTGCAAAAAATGGTTGCAAGATCAAGGTGTGGTTATCTTTGCTTATTAATATATTTTGAAAAGTTTTTTAATGTTATGACACTGCAATTCTATATTAACAATAATGTATCAATATTAATAAATCAGTAGTTTGTTGAAAGAGGAATATGGTACGTATAATTGCACAGATATAATCTTTTATATACAGATTTTTTCTACTGTGTATCAGAGTGCTCAGATCAAATATAAATTAATAGTTGCAAATTCTTTTTTTTTCTTTGTTAAAAGACCTATGCTGACTTAAATTATAGATTAAGCAATACAAGGGTATCTAGTATCATTGTATGCGTATATATGCATATCAATCAGAAATAAAGATCTTTCACCCACCACTGGCAGTATGTCCTTTCAGCTCCAAGATTTTTTTCTTTACTCCCTGAGCGCACAGAAACACTTGGCAGTTTCAAATCACAGTTCTCTGTATAGTTATGAATATTTTTCTTTCTATTTCTTACCTGTCCTTCCAATGATGGAAACTGAGTCAGTTCACCTCCATGTACTCAAATCCTTGCTTTGCTGATACTAGCAACACTGTTCATGAAAAAAAACAGGAGCAGCTCTTCAAATTTGTCTCTGCTTGGTTTCTATGCAGTTATCAAAAAATCAAATGCATAGATAAGTCTCATTCCACATCATGTGGCAGGCAGAAAACAGAAGCTACAGGGCAGAAACAAGTTGTGAAAACACCCTGAGGAGGCTAATGGACTTACTGACTGCACTGGCTGACTCAGAGCTGATGGGTGTTCAGGCCTCTCACCTACCTGGTACCATGGGTCCACTCCTGTCCCAATCCACACCTCTGTCAAGTGGGTCCATTTATACTGCTGCTAAGTAAACCTGGCTGACTTTCGGACAGCTAACCTGGAGCACTGGCCAGTGAGGTACCAAATATGGTGACTTGTCAGATCTTAAACATTGATCATTTAGGGCTTAAATTGAGCCTCAGAAGCAGACTTAATTATGGTCATGCCATACAAAAAAGTGCTGCTAGACTTCAGGAATCAAAACTGTCATATGGTTTTTATTATCTTGTCTCCATGTCATAGAATCCTGGAACGGTTCGGGTTGGAAGGGACCTCAAAGATCACCTGGCTCCAACCCCCTGCCATGGGTAGAGACACCCTTCATGAGACCAGGTTGCCCAAAGCCCCATCCAGCCTGGCCTTGAACACTGCCAGGGAGGGAGCAGCCACAGCTTCTCTGGGCAACTTGTACCAAGGCCTCACCGTCCTCACAGGGAAGAATTTCTTCCTACTATCTGACCTAAACCTACCCTTTTTCAGTTTAAGGCCATCACCCCTTGTCCTGTTGGTACACTCCCTGACAGACAGCCCCTCTCCCAGCTTTCCTGTAGGTCCCCTTCAGGTACTGGAAGGTCTCCCTATAGCCTTCTCCAGGATGAACAAGCCCAACTCTCTCAGCCTGTTTTCATAGGAGAGGTGCTCCAGCCCTCTGATGATCCTTGTGGCCATCATCTGCACTTGCTCCAACAGGTCCATGTCCTTGTACTGTGGACTGTAGAGCTAAACAGAGTACTCCAGGTGGGGGCAGTCCCATAAGTGAGGATCAGGTGACTCCTCACCTATGAAGGACATGGTGAGGTACTTACAATATAATTTATTTGCAACTTAAATGTTTTGTTGGGAGTTGATCTCTAAAGTGCAGTAATATGGGATCATTTATACCCTAAATCTCAGAGGTTGGAAATGCTACCCTTACATCCCACTAAAATGCTGTAGCTGGGAGAGCCATGGGTCATTCGAATACCATCAGTCATTGTAGTGAGAGCTCAGATACTTTCTCTTCCTTACCTGCTATGTACCTCACCACCTGGCAATTTAAGTCTTCCAGTAGTTTGACCAATGATCTCAGAGTCCTGATTAATGGCTTTTGTAGCTGGATGAAGCTATTTGTACCCGGAGAAGCTGCAAACACAGGTAAGTAGTGACGCGGAAGCCTTATTTTCGAGAAAGGAAATCCTAGTATGGTAACTGTTGGCACCTTCCTGTTCTCTGACAGTATCCAAGTAGTCCATGTTGTGAATATTTGGGACATCTTTTAACATTTTTCTCAAGAAAAAAAATCTGTAAAAAGGTGTAAAGGAAATAAAAAAGATTTCTCATGGATTTTCAGTGGAGGTTTGTCATTAAGTAAGTCTTCAGCTCATTTCAGTGGCATAAAACAAAAGTATGTCAGCTGAAAGGGAAATCCATTGCCATCCACTGAGTTAACATTATCACTCATTTTCTGACTCTGTTAATTTTCTGCCTCTCTGCTTCTCCAAGATTTATATTCCTCTCTGCTCCATCTTGTGAGCTAAAGCAGAAATTGATGACCCTGAGTTGTTTACTGTATGGGAGACCCAGTTCAACAGCCTGAAAGCAAGATACTTTGAAAGGAGATTCACAAAATCTCCAAGTATGCTGATCCCAGCTGCTCACGCTCCTCCTCTCGTAGGCTTCCTGTTCACTCACACTGTGACACCCACACGCTCAAAGGCACCAGGATGTGTATTCCCAGGTGTATTCCCAGGGTGGCCTGACCATGACCAGTTGCTGGCAGCACAAAGGACAAGAGCAGCTGGCTACAAGACCACATCATTTCCCCCCTCCCTTTTCTACTGCAAACAGCAGACAGCAAACTAGTTTTTTGAGTGTGGGGATTTCGAGTCCTTCCTACAATTTAGGAGTTAGCAGCTGTTACTGGGCAGTCCTTCACTTTCGAGTCACGTTTGCTTCAGGCTGAAAAATGTGAGGCCACTTTTTTTCTGTTGTTTGAAGCGCAGGTTTCCTCTCTTGGTGAGTTATACCGTATCTGTGATACACTGTACTCTTGTTTCCATCCTGCTGAATCTTCCACTGACAACCTCTGGTCTTCCCAGAGTGAAGGTCTTAAATGGTCCTGACATAAAAAACCAGACTCCTCATTTTTACTGTTGGGATTAGTGACCTGGGAGGTGTGTCCTGGAGATGGCTCGTTCTTTCAACCCTTCTTCTGCCGTGTCTCCCACGGCACTCACACAGGCACATAATGCCATTCCTATGGCATTTGTACCAATCTCATCTGTTACAAATTTCCACAGCTTTTCCGGAGAAATAGCCAGAGTTATGGTGTAGTTGGTAAGTCAGTAAAGTGCAGCTGGCAGGGCTGTTGGGACTCATTACTCTGTGTTGAAGTAACTACGGGAAAAATAAAGGAAATCTAGTCTTCTTAATGCAAGGAAGATCTTCAAGTGTAAGTACAGATATGGAGTTGGGAAATAGTCCCATATGTTATGAGTCCTGTGCTGGTTTGGAAGTTACTGGATTGAGTGAAAATCTCATCCATTAAATGGATTTGAAAAGTTGGAAAGGCTTGGTTTGGAAGGGACCTTGAAAGATAATCTAGTTCAATCCCTTCTCTAGTCCTCTTGAGCAATTGGATATTTAAGATGTGCAATGTACATGCTTATAACAAAAAGCAATAAAAGAATTCCTTACCATTTTCTCTGAAATAAGTGTGCTGTGGATGGGTTTTTTTTTAGATCCACACGATTTTCGTGTGTCTCATCTGCCCTCTGACAGGCAGCCTCTGGGCTGGTAAAATGGCATCCTCTAAAAGTTAAACTCGTTAACATAAAAGGCATGAGACAGCCAGCTGTGTATTTTGTTAGAAATACAACATCTACAAACACATATTTTCAGGTTGGTGCTATAGTATTTTTTAATTTTTGAGTGTTAGAATGCCCATCAACTTCCTACTACTAGTGTCACTAGTAGGAATAAAAGACAGGCCTCAGACTGTGTTAGCTGTATCGTCATACATAGTTACTTCTGGAGACAAGAGGGGTGTCCCTGTGTTACCTGCCACAAATGAAGCCAATCAGCAAGGGGAAATTCGCTGCTCCTCACTCGCTGTCCCTGTCCTCCAGTCGTGCCACCCCCCTCCAGCACCCTGTTCCTATTGCAAAATACAGCCTGCCCTGCAGGCAGATGGTGGCAATTACCTGAATATTTACAAAGCTTCAAAACAAGGGCCTTAGTTCACAGGGGAGCTCAGAAATCCCTCAGGTATATGGGGAACTTAGGAGGGCTTTAGACCACTGTGTTGTTACTGTAGGCATTTAAATTCTTTCTAACCCTTTCTTTGCTGCAGACTTGCCCCTTAGTGTAGACTTTCCCCTCTGTGGGCTTACATTCGGTACATCAGCACCTGAAGGACACAGAAGGAAATGCTTAGGATACGGGTGTTGTGTTGGAGCTTGCTCTAGTTCCTAAACAACAGCTACCAGTCTGTCATCCCGCTGGCTGATATTTCTTGATTCCTGTTATTTTAGTATTTCCTTTTGATGTCTTGCCATATGCCAAACCGGTGGCTTTGTGCAAGTGAAAAAACCCACTAAAGAAATCCTTTATTCAAGAAATAATTTCACTTTCCAGGTCTGCAATCAGGAAAAAAAAATAAATAATGAAACTGTAGTCATGGTTTGTAGCATAACTAAACTTCCATTTAAAAATTGCTTCTTGATAGAAGGCAATATCTAGTGAAAAACAAATTGCTACCTATTTCACTTGTAGATGCTGAACTGTATGATTAGCTGCCTCTGCTCAGGGGAAGGTCCAAGAACGGCACTGTGAAGTTAAAATGCTGGTTGTTCCTGTTTGCACAGTTTTGGCTTACAGTTCTGCAGTCTTTGCCTTGACAAATGCTCTGCTACTGCAGAATACACGCTGTCACCCAAATAAATTACATCGCAAAGATACTGAAGCCACTTTTAAACACGTGCTTATTTCTTACAGTTATTTTTGCTAGAAAGATCCACCCATTAAAGGATCACAGAATCACAGAATTGTAGGGGTTGGAAGGGATCTCGGGCAATCATCGAGTCCAACCCCCCCAAAAAAGAAGGAACAACCACTCACTGCGTGCACAGAGTGACTTCTCTCAACAGTCCCTCTACTGACCCTCTGGGCTTGTCCATTCAGCGGGAGCCTTGGAGTTGGCTGGGCTGAGCTCTGCCAAATCCAGGGACCTGAAATGAAACAAACTGAGCCTGCCACCTCTTTTTTCTTCCTCTTTGTTTCCTTAACTTAAGATAACCTAACTGTTACATGCAGCTTTGCAGAAGGCAACAAGCAACCTCTCCAGGCTAATAGTGCATATTAGCACATTTATATGTGTGGACTGGTACAGTCTTTTTGCTGTATCTTTGCTGGCTGTTGTTGATTCTACAACACTGATTCTACAAGTACACTTGTACTTCTCCAGTATGGAAATTGCCTTGGCAAGACAGGAATAACAAGGCAAAATTAGGGTTTTTTTAAAATTTTTTTAAACCGTATACTATTTCAAATTTCATCTCTTTTTGAAGAAAGTTCAAACAATCACTTCATAAATATTACTAAACTGATTTCACATGCTAAAGCATGCATACATTAGCATTATTAGCAAGGTGTTTGTTGGCTTCAGTGGACTAAGTGGTCTTACATCCAGAATTATGTTAGGTATGAGAAGGCTCTGTGCTGTGTTATCACGATAGTTTGCATCGTATTTGGATTGTAAAGTTAGAAGGAATGGCACCTGCAGCCAGTACTTCTGTATCACAGGCAGGTCATTTGAATCGACCGCAGCATTACTTCTGAATTATTTTTAAATGCCTTGAGGCCACAGACCAACAGACCCACATCCCTGACCTTCCACTAGCTAGTAACCTATGAACAGTCTTGAAGTAAATGACAACTCCAGAGAATAATGTTTTCTCTATGTTTGAGATGACCAACTGTGACCTCAGTGGTTGGCTGCTACAGGAAAAGAACTGGATTGGGTGCACAGTATCTGGTCTGTCAGAAAAGCTGTTGAACTCCAGGATTTCAAGCCACACTGTTCAAAGGAATTAAGTTCAGGTGAAGCAATAAAAAGCATAAGCTCTCCTCCCTGTATTACCTGTTTACCCAAGTTACAAGTTACTACGAAATAAAAGCAGCTGAAAGAAAATTGAGATCAGAAATGTCAGAGCTTTATCTTGTTGCTGCTCTGTTATGCACTTCACTAGGCAGCAATCAAAGGAACCTCCAGCCACAGCAGGAAATGAATCCAGAGTACTTGCCACACCTCTCCCTGAGTCCTGACTGGTGAAGCAGCCTCCCCACCATGAGAGGGTGACTCAGAACATGAAGTACTGGCTTCATGTGACAGGCCTGTGTTAAGCCATTGAGACTGAAAAACCTCATCTGTGTCTTCATCCATCTGAAGTATGACTGATGCTGCACTGAACAGTTGACCTAAAGAATACAGAGGACATTAATGTGAGATTTAGGCTTTGTAAAGTGTGTGTGGAGGGTGGGAGCAGGAAGGAGAAGGAACACAGATAAAATTATCCGTCTGGGATAGGAAAAATAAGAGAAGAAAGGACAGGCCAAGAAAACGACCAGGGGGAAGGCAGTGCTACAGACATCTTTCTGCTTGAGGCTCCAGTGTTCTTCCAAATTCCAGTTTTCCTTGGGGAGAGCTTCTGAAACACAGCAGCCCCTGTTCGCCTGGAGCCCTGACTCAAAGGAAGCGCGAGTCAACTCTGTTCCAAATGTTCTTTTTCCTCATTTAAAGAGGTGATGGAATCTCCTGAGACAAGTACCTTAATCTGGCTTTCACTCAGGGTAGAATAAAACCCTCCCAGCCTGTGTGTAGAAGAAAAAAGGAACAACAGCAAAAAAGGAAGCTGGGAAAAAGGGGAAAAGCTGCATGAATTTAAGGGGAAAATATTTACATATTTCCCAGTGACTTCAACAGAATAAGCATGAGTCAAGAGACACCATAGGTGTGAATAAGAAAACAAATTAAATACAGAAAGAGCAAGATGCAACAGGGGGTCATATAGAAAACAGTGTTTCATAGAGGAAAGAGCTGCAGGAAAGAAATGACAGAATTGGATATGAACTATGCCAAAGAGGATAAACAGAGACCAGAAATGCAGTGTTGAAAAACCAAAACAACAACTTGCCTCAAATAGCACAGGTTCTCTTCTCATGGATCAACAGTGGAGAAGCTGCCATCTCCTGAAGGTTTTTCAGTGCCGTATGATAATGTAGATGTAAACAGCAATAAAAGATCTCAGGTTATCCATTCACCAACCTCCTACACCATCACCACTGGAAGAGGAAAGAAAATTATTGGGGGGAAAACAACTGGCCTTAACACGGTGCAGATTTATTTTTGGTTTTCATAAAAATTAGTGAGACCTTGCCGATCCACTAAATTTGGTCTGATATTCTTTAACTAGAAGATTTAGTTTTGGTGGCTTTTATGGAATTTAATCTGGCCATAGTTCCTGAACACACCCCACTCCCAGAACCTGGTCCATCAGCAAAGTAACAGTATTAAAATGATCATTGTAGTCCCAGAAGGGAAAATTCATAGGTCCGGGCTGCTGCTATTTTCTCTGAAAACAATTTCCATTGGAAATATGTCCTTTCAAATAAATAGTATTTTCTTTAGTTTTCAGTAGTTGTGGATATGGAATCTATTCTGTCAACCTGGAAGTATCTCTAGGAATTTCTCTTTGACAGCTCTTGTTGGATGTAGAACTTTATGGTTTTCTTATTCATCTCATAGATATTGTGGGTTAACCCTGGTAGGCAGCTAAGCTCCCCCACCAAGAGCTCACTCATGCCCCACAACAGGATGGGGAAGAGATTTGGAAGAGTAAAAATGAGAGGCCTCCTGGGTTGAGATAAAGGCAGTCTAATAAGTAAGGATAAGCCACACGCGCAAGCAAAGCAAGACAAGGAATTCATTCTCCATTTCCCAGGGGCAGGTGGGTGTTCAGCCATCCCCAGGGCAGGAGGGCTCCATCACACATAATGGTGACTTGGGAAGACAAACACCATAACCATGAAAACCTCACCTTCCTCCTCCTTCCCCCCAGCCTTTATTGCTGAGCATGACACCATACATGGTATGGGATAAGGCTCTGGTCAGGTGGGTAAGCTGTCCCAGCGGTGTCCCCCCCAACTTCTGGTGCATGGGAGGATTGTCAGACAGGTTCAGTGCCCAGCTGCAGACAGCTTTCTCAGCTGCGGAAATTGTGATGTGAGCAAAAACGAATGAGATTAGTGACATGAACCTACACAGGAGCTACTGCCACCCAATCATTTGACATTTGCAAGGTCTCTTCTAACAAGTCCTGGAAAGAAAAAGGCCTTCTATTTTTTGTCTCCTAAAGCCAAATCAGACAGGGATAAAGCAGGGTAAAGTACCCTCAGCATCACCCTCCTGAGGCTGTCTAGACACCCTTGTCATTTTCCTCTTGTGTCAGCTGCTGCACATCCTACAAAGCTGGTGCTCCGTTACCTCTTTTGTAAGCGGAAACTCTGAACACAGGAAAAGAGAGCAGGATGAAATTAGGCTCTTTTGTGAATCCTGAACAGAATCCAGACACTGTTTCTCATCCGTTTTTGCTTACTCTTGATTTTTGTCTTTCGTTTGTTTAACCCAGTAAGTTCTTTTTCTGTTTGTTCTGACAATTCTGCATTAGGTGATGTTACTTTGGTGTTACTATTCATTTGCATTTCTTCCATTGATAAGCTTCCTAACTTTATTTCAACTTCAAACTAATAATTAATACTGATGAAAGGCTTAGTCTTTTCATGTTTCTAATTCAAACAGCACTATTTTTTTAATTGCCTTCTCTTGAAGTAGTAATGTGGTCTGTGGTGGTTTGGCCCTGGCTGGAGGCCAGACGCCCACCAAAGTTAGGCTATCACTCCCCTTTCCAGTTGACAGGGGAGAAAATATATATTGAGAGGATCAGGAGTGAGATAAGGACAGGGAGAGATCATCCCGCAGTCAGAGTCAGGGGCAAAACAGACTCAGCACAGAATAAAGGGAAGAAAACTCTCTAATTGATGACACTGCACTGCACAGCCAGTGACACCAGAGTCAGGTAATGAGAAGTGTGGCCAGATCTTAAAGCACCTCCCCCCACCCCTCCCTTCTTAGCAGGCTTCACTTTAGTCAGGATTTTCCTCCCTTCTTCCCCCCCCCTTCCCCCATTGTGGCATGGGGAGGGACAGAGATTGGGGATTTTTGTCAGTTCCTCACAAATTGTTTTCCTTATTGGCTGGGGTGGGGGGAGTGGAGTGCATTCCACACACCCTTCCTCTGCTGCGCTGTGGGGTCCCACCCATGGGAGACAGTCCTCCATGAACTTCTCCAATGGGACTCCTTTCCCATAGGGCGTCAGCTCCTTGCAAGCTGCCCCGGCTTGAGTTACTGCTATGGGGTGCAGTCATAAATCATAGAATGTCTCTCAGGCCCAGACTGCTCCAGCAGGGCCCTCCATGGAGTCACAAGCCTCCCCCCAGCAAACCTGCTCCAACACTGATCTCTCTAGTCTCTGTGTGTCTATCTCTCTCCACAGGCTGCAAATGCTGGCAGAGGCTTGCCCCACTGCATCTTCTGTATGTCTTCACCTGCTCCAGCGTGAGGCCTCTCCACGGGCTGCAGGTGGGGTCTGGGCCTTTTCCATGGGCTGCAGGGGAACACCCGCTCCACCATGAGTTTCTCCACAGGCTGCTGGGGCATCTTTCTCTCCAGCACCTGGGGCACCTCCTCCTCCCCTTCACTGGCCTTGGTGCCTGCACAGTTCCTTACATCTTCTCACTCCCTTCTCTGGGAGCAAAAAGCGGCTGCTTGCGTTATTTTTCTCCTAAATGTGATTCCCAGAGGTGCTGTGACGGTCACTGATGGGCTTGGCCTTGGCCAGCAACTACTCCGGCCTTGAGCGGGCTGGTGTTTGCTCTGTCGGGCCTGCAGAGAGCTTCTGGTTGCCTCTTGCAGAAGCCACCCCTGTAGCCCCACCTTCTCCACCAGAACCCAGCCATGCAAAACTACAAAATGGTGCACCAGGAATCTCAGGTGGAGCACAAGAAGGTTCCTCAGGATGATGACTGATCTGAAGCTCCTGGACTAGCTCACTGTGAAACAGTTCGCACACATGTACGCATATGTTTAGATGCAGAAATGTATCAGCTAAGCCAGAGCTGAAAAAGATTGTACTGGATTCATTTTTTTTACACTGCGTTCAAGCTTTAAGGGAACACCTGCAGCTGTTCCTCTGCTGCCTGATGCTGTCCTGGACATTAAGTTAGCTGTTCCCAGGATACAACAGTTGACTGGTTTAAAGTGCTTTCATGTACAACTAATGACTTCTTTCTAGTGTAGAGATAGCATCAGTGAGTTGAAAGGGTCATCCTTTGATGTTACAGTGCCAAATCATGTAATGAGGAAATGGGTAACATCAACTTTTGACTGTCTTAATATTACTCAGATTTTCCTGAGTGTGTTCCAACATTTATTTGGGGGGGAGGAAGTATGATCTGCATATAATTCCGGCTCATAGCCCCTGCTACGAGATTCCTTTTTTTAAAAATTAATTCAAGCATTAAACTTTTCTGTTATTCCAGAGTGATTTGTACCCATAAACACAAACCATCTCCTTAGTTATTGTAAAACCACTCCCTGCAAGTGGCCCAAGTGTGGGCTGGTTAAACCTTGAGTCAGCACAACTGAGCAGCTGCTGACAGGATGTCTCCAAGGTGCAGCCGCAGGATAGGACAACTGGTGTGACATGACCCCCCCAGTGTCTTTCCACAAGTCTTTTCCCTCCTGTACAAAAAGGCAGATATCTTCTTCCAGAATGCCTTGGTAAAGGATCCAGCACCTGCCTCTCTGTACAGCAGGGCTTTTAATTTGGTGATTTATTACAAGAGGTCCAAACACCCCTGACAGACAGCAAAGGGCAATGCAAATGCAGCCTCGTTCTGTGGCAGCTCTCGTTTGAACTGAGCTCCCTCAACTGATGTCTGCCAGAAGACCAGACTGTCCTTACACCCAACAGGATAAAACTATAAATTTATTTAGTACACTGCAAAAAATGCAGATTTTGTGGGTTTAATTCTTTACTACAGTGTAAACTCACTACTCTTCTGCCCTTCCACATACCCACACCACCTTGCCAGGGTGGCCCCCTGTGGTGGTTTGGCCCTGGCTGGAGGTCAGATGCCCACCAAAGCCGCTCTATCACTCCCCTTTTAAGCTGGACAAGGGAGAAAATATATATTGAGAGGCTCAGGAGTGAGATAAGGACAGAGAGAGATCATTCTGCAATCAGTTTCATGGGCAAAACAGACTCAATGTGGAATAAAGGGAAGAAAACTGATTTATGACACTGCACTGCACACCCAGTAACACCAGAGTCAGGTAATGAGAAGCGTGGCCAGATCTTAAAGCACCTCCCCCCACCTCTCCCTTCTTAGCAGGCTTCACTTTAGTCAGGATTTAGCTTCCTCCTTCCCCCCACATTGTGGCACACGGAGGGGCAGGGAATGGGGGAATGGGGTTTCGGTCAGTTCCTCATGAGCTGTTTTTCTTCTTACCTGGGGGGTCATTCCTTACACCCTTCCCCTGCTGCACCATGGGGTCCCACCCACAGGAGACAGTCCTACACGAACTTCTCTTTGGTGGCAAAATGCAGCTGCTTGCATTTTTTTTTCCTCCTAAATTTGATCCCCAGAGGCGCTGTGACCATCACTGATGGCCTTGGCCTTGGTCAGCAGCGACTCCGGCCTTGAGCCGGCTGGTGTTTGCTCTGTCGGGCCTGCAGAGAGCTTCTGGTTGCCTCTTGGAGAAGCCACCCCTGCAGCTCCCCCTTTCTCTACCAGGACCCAGCCACACAAAAGTGCAACGCCCCCTAATCCAGAACGTTAGCTGCAGCCCATCACCCTGGGCAGGAACATCATGCTGTCATTATTATTCCCAGCCCTTCAGAAGGGCAGGAACACCATGCTGTCATCATTATTCCCATCCCTTTGGACTTTTATTGAACCATGCATTTTAGCTAAACTCATTTGCAGCCTGTCTTTCCAAAATGTAATAATGTTGTACCTAATTTTGTGGAGGACCCAAGGTGTATGTGAGGAATATTCTCTGCTTATACAAGGATTAAGGATATTTAAATAGGTAACATAAATCCATAAATATAGAAAGTATAATGACTAATAGCTCTGCTACTGCATATGTTCTCTCACTTTCATCATATACTGTTGATAAAGGAAAAATCCCACAATTTAAGGTGGGGGTTTTTTTCTCTTTTGTGGCATCACTGTATTAACCAAATTTTGATGTTATTCCTCTTTGTACAGAACAGATGAGTTCTAAATGATGGTAAAACTGGTGCCTCACTTTTGGAGCTGCCCCCCGATCCAGTAGACAAGTCTCCCCATGAGTTTGAGGTTGCTAAGGTTTACGACCAAACTGAATACTCTTCATTCAGTAGGTAATAACTGCTCGGCTGAAGACAAATAGAAATGTGCAAATGTGTGAGAGAGAAAATCTTGAGTAAAGCTGTGCTATTTTACCTAGGATTTCATTTTGTAAATTTTTGAGTCTATTGCAGGCCTGGATGTTTTGTCTCCTTTAAAGAAATGAGGAACTAAACACAAGTAGCCCCCAAAACACCTGATGGAGAAGAAAAAGGAGAAGAGGGCAAAACAGAAAATATTTTTGATGGATTTAAAAAAAAGAAAACAACCCAGATTATTTAAATGTCCCTCAGGAGTTCAGTATAGTATAACTTTTAACTTCTGTGGGTTTCCAGCAGTTTAAAAAAAATTTATTAAGCACTATCCAAGAAGTTGAACAGAGTTTGAGTGCACATCCCTTTGAACATGCAGAAGCTACAAATGCCAGTTCAGTGCCTCTGCTTGGGAAACACAAGTGTTTGAATATACTGTGGTTGTGGTCATCATAGGAGAATTTCATCTTAGGAAGATTTTGTGGCCAGCTCTTCTCAAGAACTCACTCAAGAATTAGAAACGGGACATGTGTGGTGGATACAAAATATCAATTAGTCATTTGGTGATCCAGATTGAAAAACTGAGATTTTCCTGTATCTATCAACAAGAAAAATGAACACCTGACCAGGTCTGTCTGCTGGTAGGTTCTTCACACAGAGCCAGATCACGGTTCAAAAGTAAATTCACAGATTAAATATTTTTTTTTCCTATTCTTGCAAAGAATTGCCCCTTGCGACGCTGCAGTGGCTCAGAGAGCCTGGAGCCTCCCTTTCTCTGCCTGCAACTTTGAGGCAGCAAACGATTTCTTCCCCTCACGGCTGCTTCAGGTAAGCCAGGCCTGGGCTTTCCCTGTTTCCCAGTGTAGCCAGCGGAGAGCCTGTTTCTCCGAGCAAACATTTTAACCGAGCACCTTCTTTACCAGCTGCCGAACCTGCTCCTGGCTCTGACTGCTGCCCTCCCAGTGCACACCACTCCCTGGGCTCTCCGCCAGCCGGCTGGGTTACCCTTCCCTTCCCCGGGGGTGCCTGCATTTCTGCGTCTGTGAAGTACGCTGTAACTATTTGCATATGCAAAAAAAAAACCCCCATGTAGGTACACTTACACACCTACATTCTCTGTCCATCCCATTCACAATGCAATAGTCCACTGTAACTGCAGTGAAATCTAGGAAAGACTGTTTTTACCCATTATTGTGTTGCCCCTTAAGGAGAAAACTGCTACCAGATAGAAGTGAGTTCTGGACTGGTCTGGGTGATAGAGGATTTGCCTGCTGCTGGATCAAAGTATCATTGCAATACGTGGTTAGGAGGCTTTCTTACACACCTTCATTTGAAACATAATGCAGTATCTGTCAACTCTTGTATTAAGTTCAGGAAATAGTTTCAGTAAAACTGACCAAGCTCTGCTCAGCTTGCAGTTTTGCCGAACTGTATTTCTGCCTGGGACAAGCAGGTCATTATGAGGTGGGGAAAATAGAGCTAGTAACGAATCTGTGGTAGCCCCTGGCAACACTGTTGAATTCAGACTATTTATTTGGCTCAATTTCTACAGCTATAATAATCCCCCAGGGAAAGTCTGGTTGCAGATTTTTCTGCCCTTCCCCAGTGAGACCTTTCTTAGTTTCAGACCTCTCACATCTCAACACTGGCTACATAAGTTTCCAATTATTCTATGCACTGCCTTCACTTTTACTGTCTTAGCCTTTGTATTAAATGACCTTTCACTGGTTGTTTGTTTGGGGAGTGAGAGGTTTCAGGAAATAGGCCCCAAACCTGTGAAGACCTCAAGGTTTGATAAACATTAGGTGTAGTATTCTTAAAAGTTCTTCATGTGATAAGTAGGTCTGTAGCTATTTTAAGTGAAAGGTGTAGTTAATGCAGTGCTGTAGCAAATGTAATAGCACAGTTTAAGCCAAGACCTTACAAACAGGACTGTACAAGGATCTTACAAGCCGTAAAGCCGCTCCCCTTGCCTGGGCCGCAGACCTTCAGAAGGATGGACTCCTCCTCTTTTCTTTAAGGTAACACTAACAACGTGGGAGAGAAAGTTCAAGTAGAAAATAGAGCTAAGCAATGGAAGGATGCATTTAAAAAGTAACAAAAAAAGCTTATCTGTTTTCTTAGCAATGTGCTCATTCATATCCCTTACTAAGGTGACAAGCAGCAGTACTGGCTGTACCTGCCTTTGGTACACCCCAGCACAACACCATGTTCCAGTCCTGAGCACACCCTCAGCCTTGTTGCTGACACCCAGAAGCAAAGGTGAATTCAGCAACACAACTGTGCTTCACACCAGATTAGATGTAGTCTGGATAAAAAAAGCCTACTGCATTTCAAGTGGCTTTCTAATTTGAATACTTATTTTGGTGTCTTTTAAAGAAGAAACTGCTTAACTGGAATAGTGGACTCAGACTCCTTTAGCTAAAAGGTGAATCATACTGTAATTGTCATGTTTTATTATTGATCCTCCATTTCAAAGATGGGGGTGAGCCAACTATTGTAATTGTTATTAGCAGACTTAGCATGCTCCAAAGTGTTTTGCTAGTATTTCTGCTACTGGTAGGTGGGGAGTACTCTGATAAATAGTAAAAGTTACTATGCAGATACTCATCTTGGCAAAAACTTTCCAAAAGGCCAACCAACTAATTTCTTGCATTTTCTAAAATGCGAACACTTCCATTGGTGAGCAGAAGCTGTCTATAGGAAGGCTGAGATGAAGCTATGGATGTTACCCCCTGTGGACAACAAGAACAATAGCACAGATAGAACTTTTACACACCAAAATCCATACAGATATATTTAAATTTTCGCTTGTATTCACTAGCATTTAGGAATCTTCAAAAGGTGTAGGCTAACCATTTCAGCAATATTCAAATTATGTCCATGACCAATGTGCTCACAAGTTAAATTTCATTCATTATTTTGTCAAAGTCACAAAAAAGAAAGAAGCCAAACCACAAATGTAATCAATGTGTTACCTAAAGCAATGCTAATGGAGCTACTAGCTGAAGATAGCTAAAGCTTTTACTTCAGAGTAGGAGTAACGACTACTTAATAAGATAGTTCAGTTGTTCTGGAAGTGACGAATATTAATTTGGCTGCATATCAGTTTCAGCTGCTGCAGTCACAAGCTGAGAATAAAAGCCTCATCCACTCAAATGGTCTTATTTATGGATTGCCCCATCCAACCTGGCCTTGAACACTTCCAGGGATTGGGCATACACAACTACCCTGGGCAACCTGTGCCACAGCCTCATCACCCTCATTGTTACTAACACCTAATGTAAATCTTCCCTCCTTCAGTTTAAAACCATTACTCCCATCCTGTCACTACAGGGACTTGTAAACAGTCGTTCTCCACCTTTCTTGGAGGCCCTTTTTAGGTACTGTAAGGCTGCATCCCTTCTCTCCAGCATGTTGACTACACTGCACAGTTTGGTGTCACTGTCAGACTTATTGAGGCTGCACTCGATCCCTCTGTCCATGTTGCCAACAAAGATGTTAGCACTGGTCATAATTCTGACCCCTGAGGAACATCACTCATCACTGGTGTCCACTTGGACATTGAGCTGTTGGCTGCATCTCTTTTTGAGAGTCAATCCAGCCAATTCCTTATCCACTGAGTGGTCCATCCATCAAGTCCATGTCTGTCCAATTTAAACACAAGGATGTTGTGCAGGACAGTGTCAAAAGCATTGTACAAGTCCAGGAAGATGACATCAGTCGTTCTTCCCTTACCCAACAACACTGTAACCCTGTCATAGAAGGCCACCGAATTTAGCATGATTTGCCCTTAGTGAAGCCATGTTTGTTGTCACCAATGACATCTTCCTTACTCTCCATGTGCCTGAGCATCATTTCCAGGAGGATTTGCTCCACGATCTTACCAGGTACAGAGGTGAGACTGTTCAGCCTGTACTGTAAGTAGTGAACTTACTATACACCTTCCTTATTGCCTTGAGAATCTTGAACTTCACTCTTTCATAGTTGCCAAGGCTGCCCTTGAGCTTCAATTTTCCCCACCACCCCCCTCCTTTTTTTGTGAGAACAAGGTCCAGCATGGCACTTCTCAGTGGCTCCTCTATCACAGGATGGAGAAAGTTATAATCAATGCATTCCAGGAACCTTCTGGAATGCTTATGCACTGCTGTGCTGTCCCTTCAACAGATATCAGCATGGTTGAATTCCTCATGAGGACTGGAGCCTGTGAATGTGAGGCTGCTCCTATCTGTCTACAGAGGGTCTCATATGCTTCGCATTCCTAGCCAGGTGGCCTGTAGCAAACCTCCTTCGTAATGTCCCCTGACCTCCCTTTAATCCTGACCCATAAGCTCTCCATCAGCTCCTCATCCATCCCCAGGTGGAGGTCCATGCACTCCAGCTGGTCAGTGACAAGGGGGTGACATTCCCTACTCCTTCCCTCTGCCTGTCCTCCCTAAAGAGCCTGTATCCTTCTATTGCCACACTCCAGCCATAGGATACATCCCACCATGTCTCCATGACGCCAATCAGATCACAGCCCTGCAGGTGTGCCCACCTCAAACTGCTCTCATTTATTCCCTGTGTGTGTTTGTATACTGGCATTTAAGTTGGCCCCCAGTGAAGCTGACTCACTGGCTTACTGGCGATGGAAATAGTTTCCACTTGCTATAAACAAGTGTATTTGAAACCAGTAGTATAATACGTTCTATTGTGCACAATTCGTTTTGAGCCCATTTGCAGCTTGCTGGATGGTACCTGCATTATTCTGATTACAGGCTGACTCAGAGCAGCGTTTGGTTTCACACTTTGGTTTTGCTCCTTCCTGGGCACCCCTGCTGCCACTGCTCAGATCCTCAGCTCTGCTGGAGCCTGAGTTTTTCCTGCTGTTCTCAGCATCACCAGTGCCACTGCTCCGCTACCCCTCTGACACATCTGACATCGCTGTCCCTGCCGAGGACAGCAGGGAGAGAGGTGGCAGCCAGCAGTGGCAGCAGGAGCATCAGGACGAGCCTCAGACCTGACAGGTTTTGTGCCATTGCCCTGCAGCTTTCCGGACAGCTGGACAGGGTTAGATAACCAGGGGTCATTGCATGTTTTGTGGCTGTCTGCTGAAGTGACATCTTACAGTACTACTGTTGGGTGACCTTTTAGTGTGGGGGTTGTTTATTTCCTTCAGCGTACAGAAAAAGAGCCAGCTTGTGATGGTCAGCAAGAGAGCAAAGTAACTTAGCACGGATTGAAATTTAATACCTGGCCAAATCCACTGTCTGGTTTCTATTCTGTGTTCAGCATCTTGAGCAGCGTTCAGAAACAATGACTGAAGTGCCTAATTAAGGGATGAGATGACCTATTACAGCTGGACAGCACTGAGATTGAGTCTGTCATTAAAGCAAATTCATCATCCAGAGAAATATATATGAGTGATTTTAGACTAAAAAAAAAAAAAAAGAAAATAATTATCCTAAAAAGAAGGGTGCCCTGCAAGAAAACATATCAGTAAAAATGTTTAAGAATGTAGACACTTTGTCTTAGCATTTTCTCATTGCTCTTAAGAAAATGAAATGTAAGTGTTGGTGAATAAATGTGAAACGTTACTACATCCCCTTTAAAGCCAGCAAAATGAAAGCAAACACGGTGACCCTTCCAATACTGGTAGAAACATCTGTGGAACTGGAATTTCCTGGTCACTCTGCTTTTATCAGACTGAAACTTACTGAACAGGTTCTGGGTTTTTTTCAAAACCTTATCTGGCATAACAATTGCGCTTAAACTTTTAAAAGATTTTTTTTTAAATGTAAATGGATCCTTGCCTTGCTTTCTGACCTCTGCTCTCCTGTGAGTCTTAAACAAACATGCTTTATACTGTGTGAACTGAACTAGTAACCAAATGTCCAGCCAAGAAAAACAATTGTATCTTGGCTTTCATTAATTAGGTTAAATGCAGGAATTTGTTTGGACAGGTCCTTTTCTGCATAAGGGTAAATCAGTAGCCTAGATGTGCATCAGGGCTTGCTGCCAGGTAATTGCCATTTAAAACTAAACTACCAATAGGAAAAAAAATAGCATTGGATTGATTTCACGGAAGACAGATCTGGGATAGATCTTGTCAAGTGCTAAGTGAAAGTCAGATACCTCAAGGAAAAATCATACAGATGGGAAGTATGCCACATTTTAAGTTATAAAGCTCCTTATGACCACTGCTTTATCACAACCATGTTTATATTATGAAGAAATTTTCCTGATTTATCTTTGATTCTGTTTGATTAATAAAAATCCACATCATGATTGCACTTAGGTTGGGTTTTTTTAAAGTTACTTATTTCCATATTATTCACTGTTACTTTCTTCCATCATCCTCATCCTCTTTTTTTAGTGTTGTTTTGGTTTATTTTTAATGAGTAATTCTCTCTGTTTGTGGACGGAGCAAACCCTGGAGAATACAAAGTACTGCTACCCAGCTGGAGCTAGTCAAGGTATTGATCTCATTCCCTGTAGGATACATCTGCAGGTGTCTGTCTTTACCCAGCATTTATAAACAAGACTGGGATGACTTAATATACCTGCACAGGAGGAGAGGTGAGTCCTTACTCTGTTCAGTCTGCTCCTGTGAGTATTGAGCCTAGAAGCTCTTTGAACAAGTCATCAGTCATCATAACAAATTACAAGTAGGTAATATGCACAACACGACTTAGGGGCACCAAACTTCCCAAAGGTATTGTAACTGCTGACATGACTTCCCATCTTTTATTACCAGATGGAGAGAGAAAGGGAGCTAGAAATAAGCCAATGTGAAAAATTACATTAAGCCATGTAGTGTTCTCTGAGGCTGCCAGTCTGTCCTTGCAAAGGCAGGCAGGAAGATGCAAAGCTGAAGATCAGGGAAGCAAATAGAGTTAAAATTAGCCAAAACGGTAGCATCTAGGAACCAGATTGGCATAAAGACCTCTTGTGCACCACAGTATGGCCAAGCACTCTGAATTTTGGAGCCAAAAAGTCATGTCAGGTGGCCTCAACAGTCCTATGAGGTGATGGGTGAGATGGTGTCTGAGACCACTTTGTTCCAGACAGCTTGTTCCTGTGTTCAGAACAAGGCTAATAAAGAGAGGAGTGGTGAAATGTGAAAGGGAAACATGTTTGACTAAAGTAGATGACATTTGTTGATTCAAGCTAAGTAAAAAGGAGTTGACATGCTGGTGGAACTGGGATCATGTTTATTCAGAGGGCTGTCAGCCTAACCTTGAGTTAGATCCTCTAAATGATGTGCACATCTAAAGTGGGAATTCAGGCATTTTCATAACCCACTACTCAGCTGCTATTTAAAACTACCCAAGCCTGAGCAGCTCAGTAGCTGCTTGAGCCCAGTCAGGATCCAGGCACAGGGGACACAGGTGAATCCCTTGGGGTGGAACTAAAGGAGATTTTCTTTTGCATTGATGCCACCGGGCCGTCTTCACATGCTAAAACAGGATATTCACCTACAAATGTCCTTCTTAGGCCTGAAGCACTCAATTGCTTATGTCCTCTTCCCTGCAGAGTGTCCTTACCCTTGGGAGACGTTTAGGCACAGCGCTGGTCTTCTGGCAGCCTCCTATGTGAAACTGAGCATTGCAAGCAAAATACAAGGCAGTGCAGGCCCCACAAGGGAAACATTGTCTCTTCTGCCTGTTATTTTGTTCTTTCCAGGGTTTCACAGAATCACAGAATCACAGAATAATAAGGTTGGAAAAGACCTTTAAGATCATCAAGTCCAACCATTCACATACTAAACTAAACCATATCCCTAAGTACTTCATCTACCCTTTTTTTGAACACATCCAGGGAAGGTGACTCAACCCCCTCCCTGGGCAGCCTGTTCCAGGCCCTGACAACTCTTTCAGTAAAAAATTTTTTCTTAACATCCAATCTGACCCTGCCCTGGCACAGCTTCATGCCATTCCCCCTTGTCTTATCACCTGTCACCTGGCTGGAGAGACCATCACCTACCTCTCTATAACCTCCCTTCAGGTAATTGTAGGCGGTGATAAGGTCTCCCCTCAGCCTCCTCTTCTCTAGGCTAAACAGCCCCAGCTCTCTCAGCCACTCCTCATAGGATTTGCCCTCCAGCCCCTTCACCAGCCTGGTTGCCCTTCTCTGGACGCGCTCCAGGACCTCCATGTCCTTCTTGTGGTGAGGAGCCCAGAACTGGACACAGTACTCGAGGTGCGGCCTCACCAGTGCCGAGTACAGGGGCACAATCACCTCCCTAGACCTACTGGCCACACTGTTTTTGATACAAGCCAAGATGCCATTGGCCTTCTTGGCCGCCTGGGCACACTGCTGACTCATATCCAGTCTGCAGTCAACCAACACCCCCAGGTCCTTCTCTGCCTGACAGCTCCCCAGCCAGTCTCCCCCAAGCCTGTAGCGCTGCATGGGGTTATTATGTCCCATGTGCAGCACTCTACACTTGGCCTTGTTAAACTTCATCCCATTGGTCTCAGCCCACCGGTCCAGTCTGTTCAGATCCCTCTGAAGAGCCTCCCTACCCTCAGGCAGATCAACACTTCCTCCTAGTTTAGTATCATCTGCAAACTTAGTGAGGGAGCATTCAATCCCTTCGTCGAGATCATTGATAAAGATGTTGAACAAGACTGGACCCAGGACTGAGCCCTGGGGGATGCCACTCGTGACCGGCCTCCAGCTGGATTTTGTTCCATTTACCACCACCCTTTGGGCTCGGCCATCCAGCCAGTTTTTAACCCAGCTGAGGGTCCACCTGTCCAGGCCAGTGGCAGCCAGTTTCTCAGTCAGAATGCTGTGAGAAACTGTGTCAAAGGCTTTACCAAAGTCCAGGTAGATCACATCCACAGCCTTACCCTCGTCCATTAAGCAGATCACCTTGTGATAGAAGGTGATCAGGTTAGTTTGACAGGATCTACCTTTTGTAAACCCATGTTGACTAGGCCTGATCCCCTGGCCATCATGCATGTGCTGCATGATAGCTCCCAAGATGACCCTCTCCGTGATCTTCCCTGGGACTGAGGTCAGAATGACAGGCCTGTAGTTCCCTGGATCCTCCTTCCGACCCTTCTTGTATATGGGTGTAACATCTGCCAGCCTCCAGTCGACTGGAACTTCCCCAGTCTGCCAGGATTGCTGATAGATGATGGAAAGGGGTTTGGCAAGCACATCTGACAGCTCCCTCAGTACCCTTGGGTGAATCCCATCTGGCCCCATTGACTTGTGGGTATCTAACTGGCCAAGTAGGTCGCTAATCATTTCCTCCTGAACCATGGGAACTTTGTTATTCTTCCCCTCCCTGTCAGCCAGTTCCTGAGGATGAGTACTCAGGGAATACCCTTCTTTACTGTTAAAGACTGAGGCAAAGAAGGAATTAAGGACCTCAGCCTTGTCCTCATCCCTTGTCACTAATGTGCCATCAGCATCCAATAAGGGCTGGAGATTCTCCTTGACCCTCCTTTTACTATTAATATACCTATACAAGGACTTTTCATTATCTTTTACAGAACTGTCCAGCCTGAGTTCCAGATCAGCTTTAGCCCTTCTGACTTTCTCCCTACATGATCTCACTAAATTCCTATAATCATCCCAAGACACCTGCCCCTTCTTCCAAAGCTCATATTTTTCCTTCTTTTCCCGTATATAAGCCTGAATCTCTCTACTCAGCCAGGCTGGCTTCCTAGCTCGCCGACCCCTCTTCTGTCCGACTGGGACAGCCTGTTCTTGTGCCGCCAAGATTTCCTTCTTGAGGAGCAACCAGCCCTCTTGGGCTCCTTTGCCCTCAAGGGCTGCCTCCCATGGAATGTTATCGAGCAGCTTTCTGAACAGTCCAAAGTCAGCCCTACGGAAGTCTAAGGTGCTAGTTCTGCTGTCTCCCTTCCTTACTTCTCCCAGTACTAAGAATTCTATCAGCTCATGATCACTAAGCCCCAGGCGTCCTCCAACCTTCACATCCCCCACCAGGTCTTCTCTATTGATAAACAAGTCCAGCAGGGCACCTTCCCTTGTGGGTTCATTTACCAGCTGGATCAGGAAGTTGCCTTCCAAACCCTCCAGGAACCTGCTAGACTGTTTCCTCCCTGCTGTATTGTACCTCCAGGAGACATCCGGTAAGTTGAAGTCCCCAATAAGGACGAGGGCTGGTGATCGCGAGACTTCTCCCAGTTGTTTAAAAAACAACTCATCAGCTTCCTCCTCCTGGCCAGGTGGTCTATAGCAGACTCCCATCACTATATCTCGCTGATTTTGTTCTCCTCTGATTTTCACCCAGAGACACTCGACCCTGTCTTCATCATACTCCAGCTCTAGGCTGTCAATGCATTCTCTGACATACATAGTTTGTAACCAGCAATTGCAGCACTCCAGTTATGTGAATTATCCCACCACGTTT